>NMRB01005000.1:0-18577 GCA_002633025.1 Notospermus geniculatus
ATATTCCAGTGGACAATAGAGAAGTTTGCAGATTCTTCTTACGTGGACATTGTAAGTTTGGGCAGAGGAACTGCAGATACAGACATGTGCTACAGAAAGATAATTGGGTGCCTCAGACTCCTGTTACTGTGAGTGAGGAGGAGATGTATGAAGTCGAAGTGCGCTTTCCCAAGGATAACATGTATCCATTTCAGTGTCCATTGGTTGGCTTCTACAGTACAAATGATAAACTTGCTAGTCATATCTGTCTCAATTTGTCGTGTCGACTTATGCAAGAAGCGGAGACCCACGCTCAGGATGGTTTACCTGCTGTGTTTTCTATTGTGTCCTTATTAGAAAACTCAAATGAACTACAGGATATCTTCAGTCTTCCTAGACATCCATTAAGCTTCCCAGAACCTGTGATAACGAATAAAACTGCTGCTAAGAGAGACAAGATCAGTCGTGTAAGTCCTGGTGCTTGTGAGGTTGATGATGCAGTCGCGAAAGAAGGCGAACCTGTTGACCAAGAGGATGAAAGTAGCGAATCTGATAGTGAGGCTGAA
This sequence comes from Notospermus geniculatus, assembly GCA_002633025.1. Classification (NCBI taxonomy): domain Eukaryota; kingdom Metazoa; phylum Nemertea; class Pilidiophora; order Heteronemertea; family Lineidae; genus Notospermus; species Notospermus geniculatus. The sequence goes on from NMRB01005000.1 coordinate 546, forward strand.
GCAGGACAATCGCCACCAAAGAAAATCAGGAACAGGCCTTCAGGACCACCACGTTTGTCTCCTGCAGAGATCTTGAAGGAGGATAAACATCTCAAGTCTCACTTCCAGAGGAAGAAGACACATAAGTCCTACTTAAAAATGCAGGAGACGAGACAGAAACTGCCTGCATGGAAAAAACAGGATCAGATCTTGAATCTTGTGCGGAAAAATCAGGTTACTGTTGTCAGCGGAATGACTGGGTATGTAGTTTCTGTTTCCCTTTGACATTCCACGTGTGGAGCAAGTTCATTTTCCAAGTTCCAACACTAAATTTTGTTTTTGACTGGAGATTACATGATGCAGTAGCAGTTCCAATGACTCCGATACAGGACTGAACCAATGAGCTTGTCGGGTCTGTGCACATACCGAATACTCAGTTCTGAAAATCAGCTTTTTCTTCAAGGTGTGGTAAAACCACTCAAGTACCTCAGTTTATATTGGATGCCTACCTCCTGTCATCCAATCCAAACCTATGCAACATCATCTGTACACAGCCTAGAAGAATCTCAGCAATGGCCGTCGCTGAACGTGTAGCAGAAGAGAGAAGTGAGAAATTAGGGGGAATCGTTGGCTATCAGATACGCTTAGAGTCTGTCATGGTAAGTTTTGAATATCCCCCCTCCCCATTCACACTCGGTAGGAGCAAAATATGGGAATGTCTTCCGGTGGAGAAAGAACCTTTTGTGAATGTTGCTTTTTCTTAACAGTCAAAGTCAACACGTCTGTTGTTCTGCACGACTGGGATCCTACTTCGAAGACTGGAGAGTGACGCCAATCTGGATGGAGTGACTCACATTTTCGTTGATGAAGTCCACGAGAGAAGTGAAGATAGGTTGTTATCATATCCTACCTTATCTTGACATAGCACCTTGTAAATTGCGGACAATTACAGTATTCAGCATACTAAACGCACACACCTAAACTTGCAATACACTCTGCACGAATTCTTTTTACATCTTATTTCGCCTTTGCTTTCAGTGATTTCTTGATCATGGTTTTGCGTGACTTGTTGGTGAGAAGACACGATTTGAAGCTCATCCTGATGAGTGCAACTCTGAATGCCGAACTTTTTTCAGAATATTTCTCAGGTTGTCCAGTGATTGATATACCCGGTAAGAGAAATTGTGGCCTTGACTACAAGGTACCTATTTCATGTATACAGTGTACCCATGTGATCTAGAGGGGGACTCTACAATGTATCTCTATGACAGCGTAGGTCCTCTGGGGGACTCCGGTTTCCTCCCACATGACACATAAATCACCGGTCTTGGCTAAAGAGCCAACAATGAGCCAAGTTGGAGCTCAGAGCTCTCAATCAATCATTCTAAACCTTTGATACACTTCTGATCATTATTTGTGACCCGGCACAGGAAAATGAGTCGGAATGCGCACAGAAGAAGAACGAAGATGACACCAGACAACAGTCACAGAAATCGACAAAGTCAAATTTCACAATGGGCAAACAATCCTGAAATCAATAAACCGTTCGTGTCACCTTGGACATGTTGGGTCTTCTTCTGTGCGCATTTCGACTCATTTTCCTGTGTCGGGTCACATTTGGTATCAAGTATGGGCATGAGATTTGGATTGCTTTTGTCTCTTTTTCCAGGGAAGACCTTCCCTGTTGATCGCTTTTTCCTTGAGGATGTGATTGAAGAAACGGGGTAAGAAAAAACTCTTTAAACTTTATTTGACAGTCAGAGCCAGTGGAATCAGACAGGACGTCTCTTTGACAGTGCAAATTTTCTTCATCCTGTCAACTAGCCCAACATTGTCGAAAGAGGATAGTGGAGATATATTGGTGCTCGACTCTTGATTTGATACTGTCAGTACATTATTCTGCAATGTGCTCATGTTCTATTGTGCTTATAGGTATGTCATGGAAGAGAGTTCTCCGTTTGCAAGACCAATGAAGTATTCCAACTCGAGGAGATTTGAGGAGGATATCCATGAGGAGCTAGAGTCATTGTCACTAATGCCAAGGAATGCAATGGTCAAAGATACTGTGCAAGATCAGAATCTTCAAATCAAGGATTTGTTTGGAAGGTACTGTGGTAAGTTGATGAATCTGTGTTAAAATTCGAAGCAGACGGCACTTCACTTTTTTGTTAATCAAAACTACGATAGGCAAAATGCAATATTTAGATCGGATGGAAGTCAACTGCTCTCTGTTCAGTATCTGAAGGTTAGAGAAATCAATACAGTGGAACCCCGGTAACACGACCACCCACGGGACAGACCCAAAGTGGTCGCGTTAGCGGGGTGGTCGCCTTACCGAAATCGGCCTGATGAGTGCCGATCCAGACCGAAGTAAACAGCTGGTAAACTGAGTGTCATATTTTCTTTTTTATCTATGTTTCGTTTAATAAACCAGACTAGACCATTTCCAGCTTGGCCTGATACTAGGAAGCAGATAGCCCACTGACACTGTGATGACTAGGATGGACGCGGCAGGTGTGGAAGTAGTGAATTCCAGTGTAAATATTGCGCCCGTCTCCAGCTGGTCTCATGTTTAGGCCTGCCTTTTATGACTGCTGCCCGCAAACGTCATGCGCACGGCTTATGCCACGCATTAATTGGTCCTGTTTGGTACACACACGCTGCTGACTCGCCTTTGTTTGATGATCAGATCCCTAGTAATTAGGTTGTGAGTGGTCGTGTTACCGAGGTGCTAATTGCCGCTTGGGACAGCCAAAGCTGTGGTCGCGGTCTGGATAGCGGGGTGGTCGCGTTAGTGAAACTCTCCAAAAGGAAATAAAGAGAAAAACAATCGGGACAATTGAAAATTGGTCGTCTTTCCGGGGTGGTCGCGTTATAGGGGTGGTCGCCGACCGGGGTTCCACTGTATGTGACAGAGTTGGAGCACCAATGCTTTGGCAGAGATCAATTCTAATTCGTTACTCTCAGATTACAAAAAATCGACTGTGAAAGTGTTAGCGACCATGGACTTTGACAAGATCAATTATGATTTGATTGAGATGCTGTTGGAGTGGATTGTGGAAGGACCACACGAGGTAAGATTTGATCATCATTCATCACTGAATGTCCATTCATATTTTGATTACGCACTATTTTTCATTGTGAAACAATGCGGCAAGTTCCATTCATTTGGCGCTCAAAATGTTGTAGTATTCATATTGATTCTTTCACTGCTGCACATCAATACCCCCGTGTGCTGGGAATAGGCAAAAGATTAGTTCATGGCTTGAAGTGCAGTTACAGGGACTACGGGGGTTAAGCAAACAACTTTTCCTTTTCACAGTATCCACGTGGTGGCGCTGTACTCATCTTCTTGCCCGGCTATGCTGAGATAACTACAATGTATGAACAGCTGTTGTCAAACCAACTTTTTGGGAAGAAACAGAGGTAAGATGCACTTACGTTTCTGGTAGTTGTAGTTCATTCATGGACCAAAGGGCTGCTAGACTCCCAATGTGTATTACTCTCCTTCATGGCCTTACATGTACTTATTCTTCATTGTAGGTTCTTGGTCATACCACTCCATTCATCTCTGTCCAGTGAAGAGCAGCATCTCGTCTTTAAGTAAGTCGTAAGTAGATTATTCTGTCTTTGTGCACATGCATTGACAATCCTATGTCCTAATCAATTGGCTGTTTTTCCAGCCGTCCACGTGAAGGGATCACGAAGATTGTTCTTGCCACCAACATTGCAGAGACCTCCATTACAATAGATGACATCATTTATGTGATTGACGGTGGGAAAATGAAAGAAAAAAGGTAAAATTCTTTTACTATATTACCGTTATTTATCAGTCCTAAGCATGTTACTGGTGTTCCTTGGTATAACACTGGGCAAACATATATTCATGTAGGCCTACTGTATGTACATTACCAAGGGTTGAAGTCGATGAATTTGGCATATTTTCCTTTAAAGGTATGATCCGTCCAAAAGTATGGAGAGTCTAGACATGGTGTGGGTATCACGGGCAAATGCCATCCAACGGGAGGGACGCGCCGGCAGGGTGGCATCAGGCGTCTGCTTCCATTTGTTTACATCTCACAGATTCACTCATCACCTCAGGGAACAACCTATTCCTGGTAAGAGACAAAAACAATGGATTTGGCTAGATACAATGGAAACATCAGCACTTGTCGTCTGAGGGTGTGTGTTATTACCACGTTTGGCTTGTCTATTTTGTCTGTTTTACTGGAAGACTTTTGGTTACAGAAATCCAGAGGGCATCGCTTGAGCAGATCATGTTGAAGATCAAGATTCTTGATTTGTTCCAAGACTGTGATACTGAGGTATGTAGTCTCTTTAGTTGATGGGCTTCAATGGTATTCATTATGTGTAATGTTCACCAGGAAAATGAGGATCCGCGAGGTGCAGTCAGGGCCTATAATACTTGAAGAAGAAAGTTTGAATCCTGTCGAATATAGAGAGGATTCATCAGAGAAATGAATGCACTTTACAGGTTGTTCTCCAACGTCTTCTGGAACCTCCAAAACAAGAGAATATCCACTGTGCAATGAAACGTCTGCAAAGCTTGGGGGCCCTGGATGAAGATTGGGGTCTGACTCCCCTTGGATACCATCTTGCATTCTTGCCAGTGGACGTGAGGTAAGTTCACCACATTTACCTACTATAAACATGTTTAGCTCACTGTGGTGAGCTTATGTGATGAGAACTTGATGTGCGGTGTGTCCATTGCCCAAACATGACATGTAGATGTATAACTCCTTTTGCTCTTCAATGAGATTAGACATACTTCGCAGTGAAAAGACATTCAGTGAAATAACTTGCTTGGCCATTTTCAAGAATAGCAATCCAAAGGTGATATCGCCTGAGAGTGAGAGCAATTTTGCTCATGAACTGCAAAGTCTCCTCACAGTCTCAGGTCGCATGGTTTTATTTTCAGGATCGGAAAGCTCATGTTATTCGGTGCTATATTCAGATGTCTTGATCCTGCCTTGACTATTGCTGCTAGTCTGAGTTACAAGTCTCCCTTTGTAAGTTTGCCTTGGTGTACTGTACATGAAATGAGAGCTTGAATACTTTCCGTGCCTTGATTTGATACAAACTCTGTTGGATGCAAATGTAATGGCCTTTGTACTATTAACATGGTTTAAATTTTACTAGGTGTCTCCATTTGATAAGAGGGACGATGCAACAAAGAAGAAGCTAGAATTTGCTACAGGCAACAGTGATCACCTGACTGTATTACAAGCATACAAGGGCTGGATCAAGGCTGGCAAAAATGGCAACTATTCAGCATATTGCTACTGCCAAGAAAACTACCTTTCGGTCAAGACATTTCAGGTGTGTATTTGGCATAGGTGGTTATGCCTCTACTGGCAAACCCTTGTGTTATCATGCATGATTTTATGCTGAACAAAGGACTCAACTGTCTTTCAGATGTTGGCCAGCATGAAGCGGCAGTTTGTTGAACTGCTTACAGACATTGGTTTCCTTAAGTCCAGTCTGACAGCTAGGGAGGTGGAGCGAGCTGCCAGGGATGGTGGGGATGGTGTACTTGAAGCTACAGGATTTGAGGTAAGGGAAGTTGTATACCTGTACATACATGTATGCACAAGTACAGTATACCACATACATGTATAACCAAACACGCATCTGGGCACTCACTTGTCAGTGCTACTGAATTCCCTGCTTCAAATGCAATGAAATTTCAATATTTTTCCTTCTTCAGGCCAATTCAAATTCTGAAAATATCCGTCTGGTCCAGGCCATGTTATGTGCTGCCCTCTTCCCCAACATTGTACAAGTGATGACCCCGGAGCAGCGATATGCCGAGACAGGAGTCGGTGCTGTGCCAAAAGCACCAAAACCAGAAGATCTCAAGTTCAAGACAAAAGCTGATGGATATGTAAGTATGAATCCTATGCCCAATGGCTCTTGTTAACTTTGTTAATCAAAAGAATACTGGTATGATAATGCTCTTTCCAACTTGTATAGGTTCATATCCATCCCTCGTCTGTGAACTTCCAAGTGCGTTACTACGAAAGTCCCTATCTGGTATACCACGAGAAAGTTAAGACATCCAAGGTAAGAAGCAACTATAGTACAAAACATTCGGTGATGTTGCATCTGCACCTATTTGAAGGAAATTTCATGTGTTGGCCCGGTGTCACAAAATTGCCAGCTTTGGAACCATCTGTTTACAATGTACCTGAGTTCGCTCATACTCTTTATGATAGCACACGAGCTGTCTCCGACTCTCAATACACTTGTAAATGTACACGTATGCACATGTACAAATGTAGGCTAGATGTACATGTACATGTCTTTTGAGTAGGCTTACATGTACGGTCAACTACATGTACCGTACATAATGTAGAATGCAAGTTATCATACTGATTTCGGCTCCTTCTTCAGGTATTCCTTCGAGACTGCAGCATGGTCTCCCCATACTCTTTGGTACTCTTTGGTGGAGGAAGCGTCTCCATTGATTTGGATCGTCTCCAGTTCATTTTGTCTCTTGATGAGGGCTGGATAAGATTTCAAGTCCAGTCTTTGCAGGTGGGTGGTGTTCCCTTAGAGACAGTCAGGCTGGCTGGGTTCACATTGTAGTACACTGTTCTGCCTTGTCTGCAACCAGGACTCATCCCTCAAGGAAGGGTTCATCAAGTGCATAAATTGCAGCCCCTCCCCCTCTCGAAACTGTCAAAATCAAATTGCTCTCTTACTCTTGACATTACAGGTAGCTGAACTCATTCGGGAATTGCGGCAAGAACTTGACCAGATGCTCGAGGACAAGATAGAGAATCCTGACATAGATCTCTGCCTGTGTCCTAAGGGAAATATGATCATCAGTGCCATCATGAAACTTGTCAGTACACCATGATGTATGCAAGGAGAGATACAGGACTCGCATACAACTGTGAAGATCTTTTTTATGGACATTTTACCCAGTTCAGAGGTCGACTCATGGCTTCTGTATGCATGAATACATTGTACATGTATCTTTACCTGCCAGGAGGTAGATTCCCAGGCTTGCATGTGGTCTTGGTATTCACTATCACGGTGAGGACAGGATATCTTCTCCACTTGCATGGTTGAAACTTGAAGCAGTGGAGGGGTGGTTGGGCAGTGTGAGTCTATTTCAATCAATATGTGTCAATCTTCCACACTACGAAATTGTTTGAAATATAAATCCTTTTCTTAAACTGGCATTCGTATCTATTCTTTCAGTTGAATCCTTTGGTAGAAAAGGATCTAAATGTCACATTTATCAGCGATGTCATGATGTGTTGTAAAGGACGGCCTTCACTGCTACTTACATGTACTACTAATGTGGTCCGACAATGGCCCATTATGGGTGGCGTCCACTAGAGCGCCGACAAGATCAGGAAGGGTTGCGGAAGCAAATTATGCCATTTCGGCATCCTTTCCGCGTCAGTCGCGAAAAAAGGTGTGCGAATCATCGTTTCCTGGGACATTACTACGAATCTCTGCAGACATACCTGGGAGTGTCCCAGGAAGCAATCGTGAAGGGCGCGAAATGCTGCTGATCGTAGCAGGACAGCGCGGACACATCTAGGATCACACCAGGAGTAGTAAAATCATGGACTAGGACAATCGGGTAGATATGCGGACAATATGAGGAAATAATTCAAGGTTATAAATTCTGCGCCGAATTTGGATTTTTCTCATATGTCTGCTAGCCGTCATGGAGTTAGTAAAAACGGCCACACTGAAAAACGTTACACCGGCCATAAACTCCTCCACGCCGCAACCTGTTGACCTTTCCGTGTCTTGTCCGCAAATGTCTTGACGGCTTCGCGCACTCGCTTATTTTGATCTGCATCGGCTCCGCGCTTTCCTGAAACAGTCCGCGTGGCTTCTGCTTGCCTTCGCGAAGCTGCCCGCACCGCGGAAGCTTTCAGGAACGTTTGCAGAAGTGTTACAGAAAGGCGGGATGTCCTGACGATGTCCGCACGACAATGCAGACAGGGTGCCGAAGGTGTCGGGAAGTTCATTTCCGCGTCGAAATTTTGGTCTCGATCAAAATTTGGATGCGGAAATTTCGCCCTCTCCCGAACGTGCGGAAATGCCGGGAACTGCTTAGGAATGATAAAGACAGTGAACGGAATCTTTCAAGAATATGCGGAGAGGTTGCGGAATAAATGCGGAATTGCTAAATTTGCGTTCCGCGTCTTGTCCGCGCCCTAGTGGACGCTAGGTTTTATGGGTAGTAGTACATGATATTAGGGAGGTTTCGCAAGTGCCCAGTTAGGCCTACGACGACGTTTATATATTGTGTGGGTATACCCAAACAATAGATAAACGTCGACGTATGGCCTAACCGGGCACTTGCGAAACCTCCCTAATCAAATTCTCAGCACCACTGTTGACTGTCCCGGACTGGGGCAGAACCAGTGCGTCCCAAGATGGTGCTCATGTATGCTCATGTCGTACATGTATGTCCAGAGGCTGGCCATTGTCAGTTCATAACACCAGCTGCCAGGGACCTTATTCACAAAGTGCCTGTAACTTACGGGAGTGCATTAACTATTGTCCATTTGTGGGCAACCAATTGTTCATTATCAGCCCGAAAAGGATTTGCATACCTTTAAAGTTACTGGGGTTTTGTGAATAAGCCTCTTGGACCTTGTATCGGCGGCGAGAAGATGGAGGTTCAGGCAATTGTAGGCCTAATACAGTCGAACCTCGTTGCACCGTACCCGGTACTGGTATCCCGTTTACACCCCTGTAACGTTCACATTTCAAAGTCACTGATTTCCCGTAATTCATTTTCCATTTGCCAATTTTGCTTACAACGAACACCTTTACAACGTAAACTTCATTATAACGACCGGATTTTTCCCACAAAATAGTGAAAATGCCTTCGTTACAATTAACAGCAAGAAGGTAATTCCCGCGGCGGCCTTGCTTATGAACAATGCACAGCATGGGATTCTCCGCCTCCGTTGCTTAGCAAAGCTATTGATCGACTCCATACATTGTAGTACTCCCTGTGAATAGCTGGTGTAACTCGAGACACGGCGTGGTCAGAAAAAACATGTTTGGTAAACGGAACCAAATCTCGCTGTCCGCGAAGGCTGAAATTTTCACTTTCGAATGGGAGTGTCCAATGTTCTATTCTACATTGTAGTTGGTGGCCATTTTATTGGAAATAGTTACAACGAACTACCATTATAACGTACAGGAGCCATGTTCCCGAAGCCATCGTTAGGTTAACGATGTCGTTAAAACTGGGAAAATGCATAGCGTAACGACATCGTTAACCTAACGATGGCTTCGGGAACATGGGTCCCGATTCGTTATGTCCCTGGAGGTATGTTTTAACGAGGTTCGACTGCATTGCATTGATGCTTTGAGGCTCCATCCAGACTCCTCCAGATTGGGACTAGAAATCCAGGTCCAGTCACATCTCACTCCGAGCACTTCATGTACTTGCAAATGTAGCAAGTCAACAAATGGTCTATCTCAGGGGAAGGGGGTTGGGCAGGAACATCACTACGACACATGCAACACCTGCAGTGGAGGAGTCACTGCCAACTGATTTTTGGGATGGACGGACACATGAACAGAAGGGGCATGACAGCACAACCAGCTCGAGATGGATGGTGCTGAACAGGGACAGGCAGCTCTCCAACATGGATGGGGTGTGTTGTATGATTCACTGAAGATTCTGTTGTGGATGAATGATCATCCCACATTAGAACACATAGGGCCGTATGATACTAGTAATCTTCAACTCAGGTTGAGCCACAACTTTTCAATTGTTCAGGTTTACTGGGGTATGATCTGACAAAGGCAAAGTTGTGGCTAAACCGGAGTTCAAGATTATCTTTGCTTGGTGCATACGGCCCATAAACAACGAAATGAAGAAGTCAAGAGGTCATGTAGGTTTAATTAAAATTTTATTATTTTTTTGTTTAATTATACAGTTTTGTACTGCTTTTCATACTTTAATAACATTAATCTCAAGTTCAGATCGAATGTTTCACCTGCCAATACTGTACATGTTTCTGTAACCGAACATAAATGAATGAATGTTTCTGAATGAGTGTACATGTTACGTGGCATGTTTCACCTGTCGAAACTGTGCATGTATGTTTCTGTTGGGTATATCTGATGAATGTTTCTCAATTGTGTTCACAGGTGCATTCTGAGGCATTGTGAACTTGAAGGTACAAACAAGATGGTAGTTCATGAAATTTTCATACTGTATACATGTTTTGTATTCGCTACAAACAATATGGGCACAAATCTTCACTGGTTTTTATCCAAATCAATCATACATCCAGCTAAATATTACTTGCAAGTATGAGTATGGGTGCAACTTTAAAATCCAGATGCAATCCACTTAAGATTTAAATAAGCATTTAAAAACAGGTTATTTCAAGTGCTGATCATGCTATATCAATCAACCATCTTTGGTGATACTCACAACACCCAAGAATTACTCATATGACTTTGACAGATTACATGATTGAATGGTGTTATCGAATATCTTAAGACTTTACTCTGATTCATCCTGAGATGTAATCTTTCAGATTTATCATCGATAGGGCAAACCGAAATGGTGTCAGGGTCATGCTGCGAGCCGGATACCCAACCCTAACTCCCTTTACTTTTTTTTCCATTCAGCGGGAGGGGGAGGTACGATTTCCCAATGCTCTGACCAGCCAAGGTGTTTTCTCACCCCCCTGACAAAAAAAATAATTTTTGAATCCAATTGACTAAAAAATTATATTTATCTGACTAGCATAATTACTTATTGTGCATACACTTATCAAACATTCTTGCCATTCTTCCCTGGGTAGGACATCACCTGAGGAAGCAAATCGTTAGTAAACATACAATAGAACAACAATACGTCGTGCAGTGAAGAATGAAACGTCTGCTATCAACAACAAGAAATTCACATTTTCGTTCCCACTAAATGAAATGACAATGAAATTCAACTTGCCTTCAAAATGCAACTTGCCTTCAAAATGCCAAGGTCAAGAGAGGTATTCGTCAAACAAGATTTCAAAGTATATTCACCTTCATGGACTCAATCATGAACATGGAGAATGAAATGCATGTAACTTGCCTTCAAGATTTAGTATTATATTATGTAAGCACTATATTAACACTGGCATGACTACTGTAGATCTGCTTCAATCTATTCTACTTTCCATTAACAGAATATGGAGAACATCATAAGTGATTTGATTAGCAAAGGCTACCGTATGTGGTGACCACAGTTCATAGCTGCCTATCAATGACTGCGATGAACAGAAATATGGATAAGAACAACTACATGCATTTCATGACTTTTGTAAAGTAACTATCATTATCACAGAGATAACAATAACTATCAGTTATCAATATAGTTACGGTATCAGTTAATCATCTTACTGACAGGCATGCAGTGTGCATGTATTAAAATTTACCTAATTATTATTACATTACATAAGTTCTATCAAGGTTCTGTGAAGAGCTGATAATATTATTACCCTAAACTGGTCAACTGATGCTAGTCTTAATTAGCCAGACATCTAATTAGGAAATTACTTTTAAGATTACTGTTGTGTAGATTGTTCTTTAGAACTTAACCTAGTTTAATCTAGAAGTAGCAGTATACTAGTGTTGGTAGTACACTATTGGAATCTCACAACTCTATAACTCACTTTCCATTTCTTTATAATGCCAGTTGTTCACCACTCTTGGTGTGTCTTATTTCGGTGATACAATACAATGAATGTTGACTTACTTGTATTATACAGTTCAAGTTTCAAGTGTGTAGGCTGCAGGCAGCATGTTAAAACAAGTTCTTAAATAATGGGTTTCTTTGGCTTAAACCATGTTAGCAGCAAAATTTGATCTCACTTCAGAAGCATTCCTCACCACCAGTTACTCAATCCACCAGTAGCTCACAGGAATCTCCGAGGTGATGCAACTATGTTTTCCATATAAGAAATGCATTTTCATAATATGGCACTGTTTCAGCAACTATTATCACGTTTTTTATGCAATCACTGACAAAATATCATAGCTCATTTGTTACATCATATGCAAAGAATATGTTACATCATATGCATACAATCTACACATGTCTCACTCTGGAACTGAAAGCAATGTTTAGTTGAACACAATATTGAATTTTTCATTAAGAACACTGTTAAGTCAATCACGTCAATGAGAATCCATTCTATACATTTTCTCCAAAATATCACATCACAAGATTAGAAAGTACATTTAATTTTTGATTAGATAAATCATTAAAAAAAAGAAAGATTGCTATCACAGAATAGATTAGTGAATAGAAGATAAATCGTCATAAGAAAATATTTTTATCACAGACTGGAAAACAGCAATAATCATAATCATCACAGAAAAAAGTCTATTTCTTTTGATCACAGAATGGAATGCACTGTCATGCAATTATCACAGACGATTTTCAACTGAATGTCTATTCCCAGCAACTTCATCAAATGTAGAAAACTGAGCCCCCATTCCACCCAGTCGCCATCAGCTACTCAATCCACCAACTTAGACCAGATCAAATGGGAAACTCAGATTCTACATTTGAGAGTGCTCATCCACCGATTGGACACCATCAGAATCCTATTCCCAACTGCAGACCTTGGAAGATCCCCGTATTTGGACGAAAAACCACCACCATCTCCTCGTCAATGCCCAGCTGTAATCCTACGTCCCGCAGCATCCCGCAACGACTCCCTCAATTCCCCAGCGACGAACTGCCGATCCTATCCCTACTTGAGCTCGAATCTTGGAAGAGCCGATCCTACTGAAACTTGTATCCCCTACTCGAACACGAAATCTTGGAATCAATGCGCCCCTGACGGCTGATCCTACTTGAACACGGAACCCAACTTCTACTTGAATTCTTGAAACGAATGCACCCCGATTCCTACATATTAGGCAACACTGGGAACCATACAATAATGGAAACCAAGGGAGAACGAACACCACCAGCCATCTACCAATTATTCTGAAAGAAATGGAAGAATCCCCACCCACACAAACCCCACATTTTTGGCAAAGCCAGTCAACATTCGGTTATTTACAACTGTACAATGGTTGTCATAAGTTAGTGTACTGCAGCATTAAATTGCCATGAACAATTAGAGAATGTATTATTGGACAAGAATAAAGTTTTATATGTGATAAACGGAACATTTTTAGAATTTAGTGTAGGTATATGAATAGCAGTGAAATCCAACTGCAAGGTAAGAAATAAAGAGGTTACCAAATTAATGGATACGTTCTTGTCAACATGACGTGCGACATCTGGGCATCACTTCATCAGAAGGCAAGAAGCTGGATACAGAAAAGCATCAGCTGGGACGACCATGCAATGCAGGAACCATCTTCATAAACACCAGTTCTCCAACCAAACACCAGAAAAGAAGGATTCACTCTGTATTCTTTTGCGTTTTGAGGGGCGTCGGTTTTATAGCAGACGATATCCCAGGGCAAGCCGCCGGTGCAGTATGGTAAACATGTATTACTTCGCAGTCTTCCGGGGCACAAGTAGCAATGGTTTGCCTGCAATGAACTTATTAGTACCCACCCAAAGACCACATGGCCAAAGTTTACCCATCAACAAATTTATTTGATAATGATTAAGATCAGACAACCTACAATAAATATTCAGCTATTATTGTTTGAAACGAGATATTTTAAATTCCAACAGCACTCAAATGTCGCACAACATGGAAAATATGCACCTATGCAAAAAACAAGCTTATACATGGTAATTATTACAATGTACAGTACCTGTCTTTCTGAATATGAAAGAATACGATTTAATTGAAGTCAATATTACGGTACTGGAGGACATCATAGCCGACAACGGGGATCGAATCCATCACTGCAGGGGAATGTAGGGAACGCAACGTGGACCTAGACAGCAACTGTTAACGGCACAGCATCATGAACTTCATACTTCCGCACTTGATTCATTTTCGAAATTTTTTTATTCCGGAACATCTGAAACCTGGAAGAAGAGACATCATCCCCCCTCCCCCAATGCAACAACAGTGCCTTTTTTGAATTCTAACAACTGAGGTCCTTAATGCGAGAAGAAAATGCACAAAAAAATTGGTAGTGAATATACCAGAACATGCATCAATACCATTTCCTGTGGTGGTGACTTGTATGTGTGCTCAATAGGACTTGAAGGATCTTGGGTGCTTTTTTGCTGCTTGACTAGGTAGTGACATCTTGAAGGACAGGCATTTCAAAACGGTATGTCGGTGTGCGAGTTGTTGGAATATCAAGAAGGGATCGTAGCAGTGAAGACAAATCCAAGGTATCATCACCCTTGCGCTCTTCATCTACCTAATTTTTACCTGTAATCAAGTGGAGAATGACCCCTCCCCAATGGACCATGCTATCTTTAAGACTTCATGATTATCAAAGACAAAATGTCGAGTGTGATATGGAACGTGGAAGTAAAAGTACTAAACACAGTATATATTTGTAAGTGCAACATTGTTATAGGAATCAAGGAACAGTTGTGGGAAAAATATCGGATACCGTTCATTCAGTGGACTCGCAGGAGTTCTGTTAGGCTTTTTTGAAATGAGGCTGTCATCAGGCATCGTTCCAGTACTTGAGGATTGACTGGAGTTATGTTATTCGGCTTTTGAATGGCGCTTGAAATGATGTTATCAGGGTGAACTATCCAATGGAAACCATGACGGCTGCGAATTCAGTGGAGGGGCTTGTTCAGGTGACTTTTTTCCGGTGGGGCGCTTGAAAATTCATCACATTGAAACACCGGCAACAGCAAATGCAACACGCTTGGGGAACAACCATCGTTCTTGCTTGGAAAATGACCATCTATCTTGAGATGCTACCACGCGAGGTCTTGTACCTGATGCAAAAACCTGCAAGGAACTAAGAATGACCCCCTCCCCTCCCTACAACCAGAACAGGTGCTACCCTTGCAATCTGTCATTTAGCTAAGTGAGCCAACAAGGCTAATTTAGTTTGTAACACACCGATCGGTAATCCCCTTTGAACAAATGACAAAAATTTTGACATCACACATGTACAAAATTGAAGATGAAAACCTGTAACATCAATACCTTTTTTCAATGAATTAAGTCCTTAATTGTTTGGGTTTGTGGCTTTGAAGACGGAGGCCTTGATTCTTTCTCAGTTGGGAAACTTGACATCAATTTATCAGGAGTTGGGATAGGATTGAGCCTTTGGATACCAAGAAGTCTTAGGTACCATCACTTTTTGCTGTGTTCATCTCCCTAATTACCTGTAATCAAGTGAAGAATGACCCCTCCCCATTGGACCATACTGAATGATTGTCTTTTTATGACTTTATTGTGAATTAACCATGACAGAATGTGTTATATCAATTTCATGAAGTAGGTAATTATTATTAGAAATTGTGAATAGAGAAATGGTTCAAATGGGAAAAATACCAATGAAAATCCAGACATCAATCAATTCATCTTGGGTGCTTGTGATGATGGTAACATATAGGTCTAGTTAGGCAACTTTTCCAATTCGGCGCATGTAAAATCATTTGATACTGGACAGCAGCAATATTGCAACACACTTGGAAATTTATCTTGATACCTTGGTCTTGTACCTGATGCAAAAAACCTGCAAGGAACTAAGAATGACCCCCCCCCCCCCAAACTTGACCAGAATACATGTACCTAGGTGCCAATAAATACTGTAAAACGGGAAATTTTTGCGGATGTTTTTTTTCGCGGACCCTCAGTATTTCTGCCCCAGAATAATACTTTGCGCCTTTATAATTTGCGGACAGCTCGGCGCCGCAAAAACCGCAAAATTAAAATGCATTGCAACAAATTCACAGAGCCGAAGACGTGATTTCCCGGCATTCAGGCCACCATCATCCTCTATGGGAAGCAGTTTCATTCATAAATACAAGCAGTTTCAAGAGCCCCGAAGTTCAATGTGCTCTTGTTTTGACTGGAGACTGACCACGTGGCTTTGTTGTGTCTGGTTTGGGACCATGTATTCGCCACTAATGACGGCCGGCTCATCTTCAACGCGAGTATCGGATGATCAGAACACTATTCTGAATGTGGAGTTTACCGAGTTGCAAGTTTCAGCGCGATTTATTGGCAAGTACTAGCATTATGCAAATTGTGTCTTATTTTTGCGGTCATGCCGACAATGTTGAATGGAAAAAATATTTACGCGTATTAAATTTGCGGACGTGATAGGACCGCAAAATTAAAACGTCCGCGAAAATTTCCCGTTTTACAGTATACTTTCTTTGATCATTTAGCTGTGCAAACCAACAAGACTTATTAGATAAGTAATACAACAATCCGCTACTGTGCTTGACAAGTGAAATAGAGAAAAATAATACCAATTTATTAGGATCCACAAAGTTTCTTTAAGTTTGCCCCTCCCCACAATGCCCAACATATCCAAGGGTTAAAATATTTGAAATCTGCCTTTTCCCCAAAAAACACTCATTTGTTCCTCTGAATAACACTAAACAGTCTTCCAACAAAGAAAATCCTTGCATAAGTGGCGAATAGCATTTAAGATTTGCCCAAGATGTGGGAAAATTCATTACTGCTCCAAAATCTGAATGCACTTTTTTCCTCTGAATAATCACCAAGAAACACGTTAAAATAATACAAAACTCAAAAATATCAAGAAAGGAAGTTATAAATTATACCACTCCAAAAGATGAATCACCCGTTGAAAATTAATCACAACCAAGATGTTGAACACCAGGCAAAACTTGCATTCTTCAACTGTGGGCTGTTGGTCTCATGGGATGACTGTGAATCACAAGCAACTACTGCATTCACTCTTTTTCTGATCCACTGCATCACAAATCGCTCCATTCCATTAGAAATTAGACTACCGTACATGAATGGACCTGCAAAAAACTAACATATTCCCTTGCCCTCCACAAACTCGGCAGAACTGCCAATCCTTAAGATCCTTCCATTTCCAACTTCAACTTGTACTAGGAAGACCCACTTTCAAGTTAGAGGCGCACTTCATGCATACAAATCACGCCCAGAATCACAGCACAATTTCAAATTCTACTATGGAAAATATGCAGAATAAAAATACCGATGTACGATGGCATTACCCCGTAGCCTATGTCCAATACAGACTTGGATTCAGTAGTCTAGAAATACTTGACACATCAACATCTAGGGACTCGATTCCTGGCTTGCTGATATCTATTCAGAAATTCCAACTTTATTGTGAAGCTTTTTTGTCCAACTGTGACCATTCATGATGGAGGTATGTACCTGCACTTGAATCTGCAAGAAATGGACAGTGAACTGCCCCACCCACCCAGATTGCACAAAATTTAAAGTATACATCCACTCAAACATGTCAAAAGTTGCAACTGTAGGCTATTTAAAATAATATCAGTTTTTTTGTACTTATTTCAATCATATAATTTACATTATTACTATTATGGTAGTGTCTGTAATAAGAAAAGATCATTGTTGATGTCTACTATTTTAACATAGTCTTGTACTAAAAGAAAGAAAATACCATTTCAAATGAACACTTTGTCCAATTCATCATGTCTCGTTTTCTGTACCGACAGGCATCACTGATGGATCTTGGGATTTCGAAAGGATTCTTGAACTTGGGAGATATCTTCATCCACAAACAATTTCATCCTTTTAAGTTGTCCTGTAGCGTAATGAAGTAATAATGACCCCCCACCCCCTCGTACAACTCATGAAATGAAACAATGTGGCCCAACACAAATCTAGTTGGTTATTTAGGTTGTCAGTAATATATACAAGCATCGTTTCAAAGCTGTTGACAAGGAATGGCTGGAGTGCAATACAACCATAGGTGCAGTAGTTTTTACATCAAAAGGCACATCACAGAATACCTGTGGGACATCAATCCATGGGCACGACCATTAACTTGGTATTGCGGCACGGCTCTTTTGCCATCAAGAATAGCGAGCAACAGGACATCAGCATCATAAGTGGACAATAGAATACTGTAGGTCTTGACTTTGGAAAGCGGACAAACGG
>NMRB01005001.1:9711-26761 GCA_002633025.1 Notospermus geniculatus
GGAGAGCCGAGATGCAGCTGGCCGATTGGCCGAGTCGTGGAGACGTTTCCGGGCGACGACGCCCTCGTGAGGAAAGTCCGAGTCAAGGCAAAGGGATCGGAGTACGATAGGCCGATTCACAAGTTGGTACACTTGTTGTCAGAGGAGAACAGCGATTAGGACATCGGGGACTGTGGAGTGCTAACCCGGAATATTCCCGGTCGAGGAGCCTTGTGGTGTTCTATTACCCGTGTTATTTCGTGATTGTGAAAGCCAATGGTTGTGAAAAGTGAATAATTCAACAACACTGTCATAGCGGTTGAGAGTGGTAGTCATGGACAAAGTAGTATGGGAATAATTCATTTATACAGTTCACTAATGATTTTCATGCCCATTTGGCTTGTAGGTTTTAAGGGGTTAACGTGGTTTATTGGAAAAAATACGATTTTTACCATGTCTGCCATCTCATCTTCTTGTCAGTGTGTAACCCTGTAGTGTGGGGTTAAAGGTTCTGTTTAATTTGGTTCCAAATTCTAATTCAGTGGACAGGAGAGTTTATTCAGAGGATGAAAGGAAGTGCATGGTGGATCGTTCAGGTTATGAGGATCGCTGTGTAAAACCTTGTTTGCACTCTATGTTGTGTTGTGTATTGATTCGCTATTGTTTTATTAAGTGAATGCCAGGATTATCATAGGAGTTGTTTTTAAGAGAAAATGCAGAACTTGCATATTCTTAACATGTACAGTATGTACATAGGTTTGAGTTGCCTTGGATGAGGTCGAAGTCTAGTTGTTATGCTGTTTTATGACAGTTTGATTTCTCTCATCCACCCCGACTGTGCTCAAAGGGCGATAATAGTCGTGGTGTTGCTAAGGGCAAGGGTTTTCGTTAGGAACGAGACCAAGTTTGGTTTCCAGGTTGATAAGACTGAGTGGTCTTCGTGTTTTCAGAGGTGTTGTGGTAAATTGTGTAACAATTTAGGGGAGCCATGTATCGGCCAGAGATAGTGTTTTCATCGTGGTATGCATCTAACGAGCTTCCGTAGAAGTTGGTAATTTCACGAGTGCGCATGCGCAGCCACCGCATGCTTACCACGCTTTCGCCATTTTGTTTTTGAATGCATAATTTTCTAATTGTCATAATTATGGGCAAACATGTTGAAATGGATGACCCCTGATGCCCAGATAAGGGATGATGTGCAAGAACTAAGGAATCAATATGTGAATGTGTGAAGTTTGTATATTCGCCCGGTGAGCCGTAATTTGGCATTGAAGGGCCGTAAAATCTTCGGTCACTATTTTTTGGGACGTACGTTATGTACCACGTGTAGTATGCTTTCCGTGGGTAAAGATTGGTCAAATTGTCTGCTAATGTTATAGACAGCTTTGTGCTGATAGAATCATTGGGGTGTCTATGATCTAATATTTGAGAGAAGCTTATTAGGAAGTGCCTGTGCACATTTTGAGCATTGTTGTTTTAGGAATTAGAGTCATCACCCATGATGATAGTTTCGTAGGTTGTCAACAGGTGGCACCATTGAGTAGCAGCTCAGTTTGTCTGTCTTTGGTGTAACAGGTGGATGAGTCCTGGGTGAATCCTTTGGTTTAATGGTGTTTCTATCGGGTTTGCTGTTGAGGGGGGGTGTCATGGGCATCCATCTCTGATTAATTACTTTGTTAAAGGGGAACTTGGTCGTTTCTATTTTCCTTCGTCACTTATGAACTCTTTTTGTATTTGTAGTTCAACGTGTACGTGTGCTATGGTAAGCCAGCGATGAGACGAGTTCTTTCAAGAATAAAGACAACAACATATGAGGAAGAACATCTTTTTTTTGTTACTTCGAAGCCGACACAGTCTTGATTTCAAATAAAAAGAATAGCATAAAATCATCTTTTTTGGTTCACTAGAGCAATCACTTGACACAGATTGCTCAACTGACATGTATCTCTCTGTCATTGCACTTATGTACAAACGGATGAGCACATGATCCATGGACCATTTCATTTACTTCACTTTTCATTTGGAAATGCCCACACCTTGCACCACTGGATACTCAGTCCTCCCTCCTCCCATTCTTCAAACTTGCATTCCTTTGGGTTGTCTGTACAACAATGCATGTTACACCAGGCTCTGTGATCCAAGATGCAAGTCCATACACATGTTCATCTACACTGGGAATCAAAGGAATTTATCAATTTTGATATCGGATGCTGGGATCATAGTGATATTGAGGTATCAAATTTGATATCTTCAAACATCTTATTATGTGATGCAGTTGCAAAATGTGGGATCAATTCCTACCCCCATGTTTATTGACCCTGGGAATCTCAAATGGGCGGATCAATTTTGATAGAGTTTCATCGTGATATCTATATTCCACATGGAATTCATTGTTTTAATACAAAATATCCTAATCTTTCCTTCATGGAACGTACTTACTTACAAGTACATGTACATGTACAATCTCGGTCATAAGTTATTAGCCAGTGGATATTTGTCAATTACTCCGTGATCCCCAATATATTTTCACCAATTTTTGATGCATGGCATAATGATTTTTCTGATCAGTTGGCTGACTTGGGTTTTACCGTTGTTCGAAGTTCGCCGGTCAGAATGAGGTTTTCGGAAACTCCGCAATTCCTGAAAATTTTCACCTGTAAAATCTTCCAGTGTCTGTATAGATGGATATCAGTATCAAAAATTTTCAAAATATTTGATGTTTTAACCTAAAAATGGCAACTTTGTTGGGATTTTTGCACTGTGGTTTGAAGCCCAGTCAACAGCACTCTGAGATGACCCTCCTCAAGCTTTACTAGACCTAATATAATAAGCATTCTCCCGCCCTCATGCCATGCTCTTCCTAAAAGATGAATGCAGATCAGTTTCAACCATTCAATCAGGATGTCGACCCAAATCTAATCAGGCCCTATTCAACATGATCAATGAATGCAAACTGACCCATAAAATGCCTGACCACAGAAAAAAACTGACTGGATTTTTGTCAATAGGAACCCAGTAAAGCTTGAGGGGTCATCTCGGAGTGCTGTTCACTGGACTTGAAAGCAGAGTGCTAAAATCCCAACAAAGTTAAAAAATCAAAAAATTATGAAAAGTTTTGACGCTGATATCCATCTATGCAGACAGAGGAATATTTAGCAGGTGAAAATTTACAGTTTTTGAAATATTGCATATTCCCGACCAACTATCCAACAAAGGCGATCGTGCTGCCGTAAAATGCACATATGGCAATAACATCCAAATGAAATTTTTCAAATATATGTCTCCAAAAAAGAGAAAACTTGTTTGGGAAATTAGAAAATTTCCATACCGCTGGCAAGTTACTTCTTTGTTATGTAGATTTGCACTATTCGCACTCTTTGAGTAAACTCTGTTCGGCCATTTGTGACCAAAGCACCAGTGACAGAGCTGAACAATACCCGCAGTGGACACAAAAGATTTAGGGTCGGCACGTACACTGAAGATTGGTTTTCGAAAACAGTATACCAGGGTGATCGGATTTAATCTGAATGTGAATGACTGGTCGTTTCACCAGCGCACAAAGGCCAGTTCCGTGGATTGCCACTAGGGAATGAGCTCAGCTATAGGTAGCCCCCCNGCACAAAGGCGAGTTCCGTGGATTGCCACTAGGGAATGAGCTAGCCCCCCCCCCCGCCTTAATTAGTGGGAGTGAACAGGGGACCTGGCGACAGTCGTGAGTTGAAAAGGGCGTGTGTGGTCAAATTCTCGTAAACGTTGTTCCTATTTTTTGCATGGATCTATAGTGGTATTCGTGGGTCTCCTTATGTTTGGGTTTTCGCATTTTTTCATTAGTCATTTTATCCCACAATGCACTGTAATCGGACGTTTTCCGTTTGATGTGTTCTTCGCTTCGTGGGTTTTAGTCGTTATCTGCAGCGAACGGATAGGTTAAAGATTATTATGTCAGCAGAGGTACGTTTTTATTAAATTACGGATACAACAGAGACGCCTAACGTGCTTTAATTTCACCTTGGGGAGCAAATATGAGTGTGTTCTAGCGATTGATAGTACGTAGGCAATACGACAAAAATTATCATAATAGTTTCATGAGCCCATTTTCCATAATCCAAGACAGCGTTGAAATTTTTTGATAATTGGACGAAAATGTTAACACTGCCATCGACGCTAGATCGCCATCTTGAAAATATTGACGTCATCGTCGGTGGGCTGGTTTGTCACGTGACGCGAACTTCTTTGTCAAACAGGTATTATTAGCAGAAAACAATATTTATCTTTTCGAAAATGAAACAGAATAACTTTATTATTACTTTATATCTACTCCCACGGACGTTTGTATCACTATACCTTTGTACACCTATCTTCAACGATCTATATTGTAAGCGTAGAAAACGGGTGATGGGTGATCGCTTAACAATTAGAATAATTTATACTGTTCGCTCCGCGCTCGACACTAGTGGTGATATAATTGACGTCATTGCTGATATCGCCACCTAGCGTCAAGTTTGACCATCTTCGCGACCGATTTCAGGTTGAATGTTGATTAGTGCATGCCAGTAAGGAAGTTTGTCATTGAACGATAGGCCTATATTATTAGCAATGAAAATTAGATTATTTGGAATGATGGATATGTTTTGGCGTATTTCACACATTTTGGCCTTGGCGGGTTTTTTATGTACTAGTGAGACTGAACCCGTTGACATGACTTTCACTAACAGAGCTACATGTAGCGGGGGGAGGTTATATTATTTTATCATAGGAAAGGCCAGTAAGCTTTGTAAGGGCAACTTTAAGACAATAAACCAAAATGATTTTGTTGTGCTTGCTCTCTTGTTGTTCCACTTTGATGGGCAGCCGTTCCAGAGGCAACTGTGAGAAATACTAAAGGAGTACAGTAGGTAGTTTATTGCAACATCATCATCATCATCATACATCATCATCATCATCATAGGCAGCATGACGTCATTCTGGTGTTGCAAGACCTTTCCGCGGCCTTCGACAGCATCGATCACGACATTCTCATGAACAGACTACGAACTCGGTATGGCATTTGTGACAAGGCCTACGATTGGATCAATTCCTTTCTTCGAGGAAGAACTCAGAGAGTAGAGACCTTAAGATCCGTCACGTCGCCGTCGCCGTCCCCGTCGTGGGCAAACAAGTCACGGCGTCACGACGTCATGCACCATGTGCACTGCTGATTCCTGAACACGGAGCAGTTTGGGGGGCATCAGAAAAACAATCGATTGTTGTGAATCTATTCAAAGATTGAGTAAATACACGTGTTGTCGGCACGCTGGGAGACTTGAAGAAAAAGAATATGCCTTAAATATACCCGAGATTCGATAGTAAACTGGTCAAAATTCACGACGGAAAGTTTGAAATTGACTCACGTCGTCAGAGCTTCCACGACGTATTACAGTCCGCCGCAACCTTCTCAACACGAGGGAATCCCCACCAATTGATGACGTAGGACGCAGCAATGGGATTACGACGGGGACGGGGACGGCGACGTGACGGATCTTAAGGTCTCTAGTGTCAGCGCAGTCGGTGGTGTCGAAGGACCATCCCCTTGAATTCGGTGTTCCCCAGGGTTCGGTCCTTGGACCTGTCCTGTTCGCCCCTGTACATGACTCCAGTCGAAGACATCATCACCCGCCATGGTCTTAATGCTGTAATCTACGCTGGCGATGCCCAGCTCTATATCGTCTGTGACTCCCGAACGGACTCTAGCACGATAGGTCGCATTGAGGCCTGTATTGATGAGCATTCGTCATTGGATGCGAGTGAATCTGCTTGCACTCAATGACGAGAAGACCGAAATCGTCAGATTCTCATCAAGGACCAAGGATGTGGGTCTGCGGGTTGTCGCGAGCGATGTTCGAGTTGGCGAGGTGTATGTCTCACTGTCAGCTACCGTCCGTGACCTGGGGGCGGTGATTGACTCGGCTGGTCGAATTGAGGCGAACTGTGAAACGTATGGGCGAAGCCCCACTAGTACCATTATCGCCCGCAAGGACCGCCCCTGATCATCTCATACCACTATTATATAGAAATTCCAGCTGTGGAGCTACAGAACAAACCAGACCATCTATTGACGAGCGGTAAACGGTCAAAGGTCGGGTATCGATCGAAAACAACCATAACTTTTTTACAGCCCCTTAGCTACTCTGGTTAATTAGTAATTAGCGATTTAATTACGATTCCCTAGTTCTATCAATCTCCAATAGATGGCAGAACAGCGTGGTGTTACTTATGACTCAGCCGCCAGGAGGCCACTGCGAAGGTGCAGGCCCACGGTCATCAGGTCACAATGCAACGACGTGAGAGTTTACGGTCGTCGTAGTTCAATTTTGGTGGACCAACTGACACATGTAAGAACTACCCGGTATTTATGAAAGACTTCGTGAAGTCAACTAAGCTGTAAAGCTGTAAAGGGCGAAAATGCCAGTCTGAATTGGCACGACGAGAGGTTTTCTTTTGGTGCTGGCAAAAGTCATTCATTCATCCATTCACAGTCAACAGTGGTCAATGCATGTCATGCATCATAAATAACAATAATAACAATACATGAATAGGCGATGTATGGCATTGTATGGTGTACATGTGTAGCCCTATCCTACCCTACCAGTCGGTCATGTCGATAGGCGCGAGGCATGTTGCATGCATGCGCATAGGCCTAGGCCTACATATGTAGACATCTAGGCCTAAAAGTGCATTCTGCAGATGGGCTGCTGGCAGGCGATCTGCAGAATGCACGTCACAAACCTCAGGTACAACTATAGCAGTCTAATAATTCATGTTTCTCTTTTTCATCTATATTTCAGAATTTGGCACTTGTTTTCTGTAGGCCCCTAGATGCGATTTGCTTCCTGCAACACATTATTTAGTGCAAATCTTCACAAACTTTCCCAGCTTCAATGCATCAACCTTATACCTGCTTCATCTTCATTTTCCGGTACCACCCACATCTACACACCGTATAGGCCTAAATCTATACCTAGCACCTCTCTTTCACTTCACTGGACTCATGGACGATCAGATCAAAAGTGTGTGTAGCAGGGCTTCTCACTCACTGTGGCGTATAGGTAAAATCCGGCATTTGTTAGATCAAGCCAGCACTGAGAAATTGGTGCATGGCTTCGTGACATCAAAGCTGGACTATTGCAACAGTTTATTTCATGGACTTCCTGACTATAAGATCAAAAAACTTCAGCATATTCAGAATGCCGCTGTTCGACTGGTTACCCGCAGGAAGCTGGAGCGTCATGCAAACATGACGCCCATCCTCAAAGAGCTTCATTGGCTCCCAGTCGAGATGCTGATTCGTTTCAAAATTCCAGGTATAATTTTCAAGTTGATACGTCACAGTGAGTCAGCACCTTGCTACCTCACTGACATCATCCAAGTTGAAAACCCTGCGTATCAGACTAGGAGTAGTACGGCAGTTAAGTTGGTCCCCTTTTGCTACAAGTCTCACTGAAAGTCAACTAGTCAGCAGTACGGTGACCGGGCCCTTAGCGTGGCGGCACCGAAGTTGTGGAATAGTCTTCCTACCAGTCTCAGGTCGTTGACACGCTTTAGTCAATTCAGATCTCAACTGAAAACATACTTGTTTAAAAAGCACCATAAGTAAATCCTAGTCATTCGATTATTTATCAGTAAATGTACATTTTATATAGGTTTTTATAACAATTAATATGTTTTATGTGTAAAGATGGTTGAGACACTAGTGTAACAGTCTTAAAACAATGAATATTATTATTAAGGCGGAGGCTGAACCGTTAAAGTGTGCCAGGAAACTGCGGGATGCCATTGTTCCTGTAAATGTGCAATCCGAATCGGTGTCGACATTCGAGGACTTGGCAGGCGGTCGAGGGAAGCGTCCGGCTCTGCCACAAAATCTAAGGGAACTCATGTGGAGTAAGTGAAGATTTACCAACTCATTAAACATGTTAAATGAATGTTATTGGGGTTTACCTTTTGTCTTGATCTTAAAACAAACTCTCGATTACTTCAAATAATGTTATAACATAATGGTTTTCATTTCAGAGTGTCTGAACAGAGATTCTGAGAATTAGTTGTTGCTGAGAAGAAGAAGGCGATCATCAAAAACCTGAACCAGAAATGTTTTGATGCCGAGAAAAAAGTACGGAGAGCTGCAACAGATTTGTGAGGACATGATGAGAAATGCCGATGAATGAGACTGTAGTTGTGGCAACTGTTATGGAGACTTGTGAATACTATATGATTTGCACCTGTTGTAAAGGAATAATCTACTGCTCGTTTAATAATAACTGTTATACTCCCGATATTGTCTTGTTTTTTTAATAGTTTTTCTGTGGTTGAAATGTCTTGAGTGAAAATGAAATTCTTTGTGGATTCATGTCGCGTTTTCGAATTGTCTGTATCAGCTGTATCAGCTGTGCTTCATGTCTGAATAGCATTCCATAATGTTACTATTGTCAGCACAGGACGCGGTGACGTGAAGACAGACGACCCGGATGTCGGACTCTGGCATCAGACTTCACACAAATCGCACTGCGGTCGGCGTCATCGTATGGCAGCGTCCACGTTGCCAGACATGAGTGTCGGACAAACATCGGTGATGATGTCAATACCCAAGTTCTCTTTCCCAGAACCTGTAATTTAATCATTTTACAGTGGTTTTATTCATTCCCGATTCCACTCACGAACTGATCCGAAATCTACATGTATCGGACCTCATTTCAAAACATACCAGCAATTCTGTCCAGATTCTAATCGAAAACCCACCTGGATTCCTGTCCAGATTCCAATCAGAAACCCACCTTGATTCCTGTCCAAGATACAGAATACCACAAAATTGACACACAAAATGATAATAAGCAAGAAGTCAATCTCCAGATTTCACGAATTTTGGACCCCAACCGGGGTCTTTTTCAAGTGGAATTTTACAATCTGAAACTCTAGAAAAGACTGAGCTGAAACTCGAATGTAGAACTAACACCTGTGTAGACAGGATGAGTGAGCAATTAAGGAAAAAATAGTGTCCAAGCACCACGGATGGTTGCTGGACCTAATTAAGAGAGTGGATGTAATTAAGGAAAGAAAAGTGTCCAAGCCCCACGGATGGTTGCTGGACCTAATAAAGAGAGTGGATGTAATTAAGGAGAAACTGATTTAGCTGAAAGAAAAGGGTTTATTAAATATGACATGTGTAATACATAACAAGCACAAAGCGAAAAGATGCACAAAGGTCAACACAAAGTAAAAGAATATAAAAGGAAGTCAAGTTCCAGATTTGTAGAAAAAAACCAGAATGGATAATGCAAATCACTGAGCAATGAGAAGAATAGGGCGAGGAGGAATAGAGCAAAGGGGGGGGGGGGGAGGGAAAAACAAGGCCTAGACCAGAAGGGGAGCCACGTGCCCACCACAACTGGAAAACCTACAACGAAATAGGCCTACCAGGGGGAGAGAGCGAGAAGAACACGAATGCCAAACTAGGGACTCAGAACCTCAGCATCTTGTGTTAAGACCTGAGGGGGTGATGGTTTTAAGGGTCCACATCCATTTCAACTCTGTACTAAGGAGGGTCGTCTCATCTGGACATGTCTCGAGGATGGTGAACCTCAGGTCCTCGACAGAATGTCCTGGCAACTTGAAGTGGGCATAGAGTATCGAGCAGTCACGATCATCCTCTTTCCCTAATCTGATGTTGGACTTATGGTTGTTCATCCTTTTACGGAAACATGTTGTCTGTCCGACGTACTGATTGATGGTGGTGCATCTGGTACATGTGATGCAGTAGACCACATTTCTGCTGTCACAATCAGCGGGACCCCTCAGGCGGAGTAGATGGGACCTTCCCGTGGAGGAACTAGTGATGTGGGACTGGGAGGGCAAGGAGATGCAAAGTTGACATTTCCGACCTTTCTTTGGTCCTTTCCCTGAGCAAGGGTCACAGGTGGGCTTGGCACGTTGGATCTCCTGTGTGGGGACCTTGGCTCTTACCAGCACATCACGAAGGTTTTTGGGTCTCCGGAATGCAATAAGGGGTGGCTCAGGGCAGCATTCCTTCATTGATGGGTTCAAATGAAGAATAGAAAGGAAACGGCGTGCGATTGCAGTAATGTCTGGCAGTCCAGGGTAATAGGTGAGGACTAAGGGAATCTTGCGGGTTTTGGGGGACTGCTGGTTGTCTCAGACCTCACTTCTGTCGACATTCTGGTTAGCCTGGGGATCACCATCATCAGCTCTGTCTCTACTCCGATCCTGGCAATTGGTTTCCGTCGTAGTGGAAGAGTGGGCCCCCTGGCCGTCATGACGTTGGATCGCCCTTTCTACTTCCCTTGCAACCTTCCGTCTGTTATGTCCCCTGTCAGTGAGAAAGCCAACCAAGTTCTGAAGGTGTTTCAGAGCTGCAGGCCGTTCTGAGCATATGGACAGGATGCGGAGGGCTTGGGAAAAAGGGATGGCGCGTTTGATATGGCCAGGGTGACAGGAAGCTGGGTGGAGGTATTGGTGAGTGTCCGTGGGTTTTACATAGAGGTCAGTCACAATCCTTGAGTCGCAGAGTTTGACAGTCACATCCAAAAAGTTCTGGGAGGAAGGGGATGCATCCCAAGTGAACCTGACGGTGGGGTGGAACTCATTGAGCCTGTCAACGAAATCCTCCATTTTTTTACGTCCATGGGTCCACACATAGAAAACATCATCTATGAACCTGAGCCAGTTGTAGGGTTTGAAGGGGGAAGTAGCCAGGGCCTGTGACTCGAGCATGTGCATGAAAATGATAGCGTACGAGGGGGCCATTTTAGTTCCTATCGCAGTTCCTGAGACCTGTAAGAAAAACCTTCAGTGGAATTCAAAGGCATTCTTAGATAGGACAAAATGGGCCAGCGTACATATGTCCTTGATCACGCCCTCTGGTAGGCCCCGTTTAGTCAAGAATGCCGAGAGGGCATTCAAGCCATCTTCATGTGGGATACTAGGATACAAGGTGACGACATCCAGGGTAACAAGGAGTGCCCCTTGTGGTAACGTACCTAAGTCACGCACCTTGCTAAGAAAATCCTTGGTGTCCTTAAGATACGAAGTGACTGAAGGGAGGTAGGGCTTAAGGAAATGGTCCACAATCTCGGAGACTTTCTCCGTCAAAGAGCCTGAACAAGACACTACAGGACGACCTGGGACCCCGGGTTTATGGACCTTTGGGAGAAGATAGAACCTAGCAAGTTTATGATTTTTAGGAACCGCGTATGCTGCCATGGTATCAGAGAGGGTGCCATTTTTGTGGGCCTGGTCTACCAGCTGGGTGAGTTGGCCTTCAAACTCTGCTGAGGGGTCAGAATCAAGGGGCCTATAGGTAGCTACATCACTGAGTTGCCTGAGGCCCTCATTGATATATCTGTAAGTATCCATGATAACCACTCCCGAGCCTTTGTCTGCTTCCTTGATGATAATGTTATGGTTGTCAGAGAGCTCCCTGAGGGCTTGGCGTTCAGCTGAGGGGAGGTTATTATGGACCTTCTTCCCTGCTTCCAGGTCCTTGAAAAATTCCGTCTCGACCGCCTTGAGGAAGTCCTCTGTATACTGGCAGCGGTGTGCAGGTGGGTTCCAGGTCGATTTAGGTTTGAAGGGGTCCGGGACATACTCTTGTTCTGTGTCAGACTTCTTAGAAAAGTATTCAGCCAGCCTGACCCGGCGTTTCCAAGCCGCCATGTCCAAATGTGCCTGGACCTCATCAACCTGTTTTGGGACAGGGCAGAAATTGGCTCCTTTGGAAAGGACTTCCAGTTGGAGTGAGGTAGGTTTGAAGGAAGAGGATAGGTTAATGACCGATGAAAATTTGTCTTCACGAAGACGAACCGGGTTTCTGGTGGGTGCCAGGTAACCCTCCTCACAGACATCATCGGTTCGCGAGGACAAATCAGTAGAAACAGGTTGTTGTAGGCTAGAAGAGAGAGGGCGGGAAGGGTGGGGAAGGGGAGCAGTTCCACCCGAAGAAGCCAGAGAAGGGGTAAAAGGGAGAGGTTGGGCCTGAGGGGGTAGAGGGGTCTGGGTCGCCGAAAGATGTTCAGCTCCAATGGGGGGCCTGGGGGGTGAAACCAGAGAAGGCCGAAAATGGGGGTAGGGGGGAGAAAGATCACCAGCAGACCACCAAGTCCTGAGGCGGGCTGGTGGGGCGGGGAGTGGGTCTATCCAACTTAGAGATTTTGATCCTTTTACCCCTATTAAGCTTCGAACGGAAGTCCGTCAAAAGCTTCTGAATGTCCCTGGACAAGAGGAGGAATTCCTGCAGACCATTCCTGTCAATAAACTCATTGGCCAGACTTTCGCGTTGAACCTCTGCCTGCCTGATGGCAATAGGGTAGAAGCTAATACGATGGTCTGCTAAACGATGGGAAGCAGCGTTTAGGGTGCTTCCCCAAGGCTCCAAAAAATCCTTCGGGAACAGATCCAGATTCACACAGGTATTGTGGAGGTATTGCTCACCAATACCTCCACCCAGCTTCCTGTCACCCTGGCCATATCAAACGTTCCATCCCTTTTTCCCAAGCTCTCCGCATCCTATCCATATGCTCAGAACGGCCTGCGGCTCTGAAACACCTTCAGAACTTGGTTGGCTTTCTCACTGACAGGGGACATAACAGACGGAAGGTTGCAAGGGAAGTAGAAAGGGCGATCCAACGTCATGACGGCCAGGGGGCCCACTCTCCCACTAAGACGGAAACCAATACCCAGGATGGGAGTAGAGACAGAGCTAATGATGGTGATCCCCAGGCTAACCAGAGTGTCGACAGAAGTGAGGTCCGAGACAACCAGCAGTCCCCCAAAACCCGCAAGATTCCCTTAGTCCTCCCCTATCACCCTGGACTGCCAGACATTACTGCAATCACACGCCGTTTCCTTCCTATTCTTCATTTGAACCCATCAATGAAACCTCCCAGTCCCACATCACTAGTTCCTCCACGGGAAGGTCCCATCTACTCCGCCTGAGGGGTCCCGCTGATTGTGACAGCAGAAATGTGGTCGACTGCATCACATGTACCAGATGCACCACCATCAATCAGTACGTCGGACAGACAACATGTTTCCGTAAAAGGATGAACAACCACAAGTCCAACATCAGATTAGGGAAAGAGGATGATCGTGACTGCTCCATACTCTATGCCCATTTCAAGTTGCCAGGACATTCTGTCGAGGACCTGAGGTTCACCATCCTCGAGACATGTCCAGATGAGATGACCCTCCTTAGTACAGAGTTGAAATGGATGTGGACCCTTAAAACCATCACCCCGTCAGGTCTTAACACAAGATGCTGAGGTTCTGAGTCCCTAGTTTGGCATTCGTGTTCTTCTCGCTCTCTCCCCCTGGTAGGCCTATTTCGTTGTAGGTTTTCCAGTTGTGGAGGGCACGTGGCTTCCCTTCTGGTCTAGGCCTTGTTTTTCCCTCCCCCCCCCTTTGCTCTATTCCTATTCGCCATATTCTTCTCATTGCTCAGTGATTTGCATTATCCATTCTGGTTTTTTCCTACAAATCTGGAAGTTGACTTCCTTTATATTCTTTTACTTTGTGTTGACCTTCGTGCATCTTTTCGTTTTGTGCTTGTTATGTATTACACATGTCATATTTATTAAACCTTTTCTTTCAGCTAAATCAGTTTCTCCTTAATTACATCCACTCTCTTTATTAGGTCCAGCAACCATCCGTGGGGCTTGGACACTTTTCTTTCCTTAATTACATCCACTCTCTTAATTAGGTCCAGCAACCANTACATCCACTCTCTTAATTAGGTCCAGCAACCATCTGTGGTGCTTGGACACTATTCTTTCCTTAATTGCTCACTCATCCTGTCTACACAGGTGTTAGTTCTACATTCGGGTTTCAGCTTAGTCTTTTCTAGAGTTTCAGATTGGATTCCTGTCCAGATTGCAATCAGAAACCCACCTGGATTACGGTCCAGATTCTAATCAGAAACTAACCTGGATTCCTGTCCAGATCCCAATCAGAAACCCACCTGGATTCTTGTTCAGATTCCATTGAGAATCTGGCCTGGATTCTTACCAAGATTCCATTCAGAAACTGAACAAGATTCCTATCCGGATTCCAACCAGATTCTAGGGCCATATCCGAGTCAGATTTTGGAATGGAATCTGAACCGAATTCGGTCGGAATCAGATTCGGATCCGGTGAAAGATTCTGAACAGAATCTGATTCAGATATTTGTCCTGGATAGTTGGTCAATAAACATTCATGTAGAAGTGCTGGCTATTTCTGCCAGCCAGAGTAAAGGGGCACAGAAACCTAATGGACCATTCCAAGATGCTGCTGAAAGGCTGTTTCAATTTATTGATTTCCTCAACGTGATTATTTACAGTTATTTGATTCGTTGTTTTTCTATGTCAAATAATGGCGTACGGTTACCTCCAGGCAGCAATAATAAATGTTTAGTCTAGGGGAGAATGATGATTGACTGCAACATTTGCACGCAATGATGGCGGGCAACGATGACGACATTTTCGGTACCAGGCAAGGGGCCTGTTTCATAAAGTGACTTTAAGCTAATGATACATGTACATTTAACCAAATGGAAAATGCATTGAAGTTAATGCTACCATTAGCTTAAAGTCACTTTATGAAACAGGGGCCTGATTTATTCATTTGTATTTAAGATTTGTCGGTAATACGCCTAAAAGTTGACTCGGTAATTATAAAGCTCGCCAATTTCACGTGATGAAGTTCTGGAAATACATGTAGTACGGACCTGCCGTAGAATAAGTGAACCTTGGCGTGGGTGGATTTGTGTCCGACCCTTCTGAAGAGGGAAGCAGTTCGATACGGTCTAAGCAATCCATACAACTCTCTATAGGATCATCGATATCATGGATGTACCCACAATACAAAAGGTATACTGAAGTTTCTGCAATCTCGTATCCAGAGATTGGTTACGCTCGGCCGAGGTTGGTTGTCGCTGCACTTATCTATGGAGACTGCTAGCTACTTCACGCAGTTGGTGTGATGTGTAGCCAAGTGCGGTTTTAGACGAAGATGCGTTGAAATACAAAGTATAAAAATATACAAAAAAAGTCCTTAGAAAACATTGCTTCTGAGAGTGCCATAGCGGTTTACCATTTCAAAAATGTTCGGCAAATATGTCTTTTCAGTATAAGAAAAATTTGAATATAATGCTGCTTTTTTACATGTATCGACAGACAAAAGGTAGATTCATAGAAAGGCAGAAACACCAAGTTATTTTCTAATGCGCTAGATTGATGCAGAATTGATTTCCGTGAGCCCAGACATTTCCCTAATGCATCGGTA
This sequence comes from Notospermus geniculatus, assembly GCA_002633025.1. NCBI lineage: Eukaryota > Metazoa > Nemertea > Pilidiophora > Heteronemertea > Lineidae > Notospermus > Notospermus geniculatus. The sequence continues at coordinate 24,997 of NMRB01005001.1, forward strand.
GACCTTAAAGGCCATAATATACAGGTGAAAATACTAGGTCCTATTCCGATCACCGGTCACTGGTTGTTAGTATGAGTTAGTGCTTTAGGTGAGGCTCCGATTAGGGTTGAGTGGAAATGGTCAGCAAGCGAGGCCTGTCTGATTGACGTTTTGGCATGTTTTGCGGTATAACGTTCATGCATAATAAAGGATGAGGTCAGTCTTGGTTTATCGCATGAATATCTCCCTTCAACCGCAGTAAACCGCAGCGAATGAGGTATTAGAAAAGCGCCCCAGCAGGGCCCAAAATGTATTGCTGTAGAAAATTGCCAATTGACCAATGATCGGAAGAAGACCCAGTAGTTGTTATCAGGTCTTACATTTTATACGACGAAGCAATCTTTATTGATGTAAATTTGGAGAGTGTTGTTTCTCCCTTGTGTGGTATTTCTCCCTGGTCACGTGCACTGAATTGACCAGTCAGCGTGACGTTACATGGTAAAAGTAGATCATTCTGTAAAAAAACGGTTTTCTTCATATGTCCTAATTATGATCTTGAGATCGGAAACCATATTGTGTTTGGTCATGGTGTCTGTCGGTCTGTGTGTGTGTGTCTGCCTGTTCAGTGTGTCACACCTGTAAGAGCTACAGACCTGGAAATGTGGCCTGTAACATGACTTGAGCTAAAAGATGCAATGAAAATTTCCGGTCTTTCCGAAACCTGGTTCATGGTGAAATTGGTATATCAAAAGTTGAGATTTTGTCTGTCACACTTTGGACCATATTCATAAAGGGTGTTTTTCTCTTAGACGCGACTAACTAGCAAAAACGCTGACTAACACTGGGCGAAAAAAGTCCTGTCCGGATCAGTGTGACACCCCAATCCGCACCCGTGTCTACACCCCAATACGCATCTGAGTGATACCTCTACCCTGATCCGGGTAGGTAGGTCTTTCCGTAGCGTGTTGGTAAGCTACCCTGCGTATAACGCCTCGTCTTGCCAATTGGTCAATTATCCCGTCTTGGGTGAGGCCTAATCTGGATTATGACAGCTCACAATGGCATATTTGCGCTGTCTTAAATCAGTGAAACCTAATTAAACATGGATTATGACACCTACATTTATCGAGTGTGTACATGTACTTGTATGTGTACAAGTGGCGTTTCTGAATTATGTACCCATCTCCTCCGAATGCTATAAAGATTCCTGAATTAAAGCAATGTAGATGTATTTAGTGTATGTTAAATGCACTGCTTATCATGACAACTCCCTAAAGCATTACTGAAGGCCAATAACAAGATATTGAAAGTCTAATTCAAATAGGATGACGCAGCCAGTTACCAAACGAGATTCTTTTGATATCTCTCAATGCAGTAGTGAGAACGTTCTACTTTATCGCAAAAGTGGAACTTTCTGGCCAGCAATACAAATGGCTGAGCCATTACGTTGCCTTGTTGACCTATACTTGTATAGAATATTATACATGTTATACTTGTATCGTAAGACATATGAGCGTGATTTCTAGCTCTTTGACTTGCAGACGGTATAAAATTGGCAAAATAATCACTCAAATTTAAGAAGGTAGCTATTCATCGGACCTGGCTTGCTAAATTTGGGTAAAACGTCGAGCTGCTGACCTCCTTGTCCTGAACCAGGTCATTAATTCCATGGTTTTGTGTTCGGTTGGCTTAGTGCTTGGAGGAATTATACTGACAGGAGGAACAACGAGCTAATTGCCCCTCTATAATCCCTTTTTCACACCTCCCCAAACAATGGAACACAAAG
>NMRB01005002.1:14269-26759 GCA_002633025.1 Notospermus geniculatus
AAGACAGCTCTCAATGCAAATGGAAGGAAGGTAGCCTCATGTAAAAACAAACATGAGGCCAAAGGTGTTGTGTATAAACTAACGTGTTCTTGTGGTGAATGTTATGTTGGTGAAACAAAACGTCCCCTTGGCACAAGGATTTCAGAGCACAAAAAGGACCCTAAATCTGCTGTGCATGAACACTGTGCAAACCTAGGACATTCAATCATCTGGGAGCAGACAGAGATTCTCAATTCCCGGCTGGACAAAGATTACAACAGGAAACTCAGAGAAGCCATCCAAATCAAACGACACCAACCCAGCCTGAACAGGGATACTGGACTATTCATACCTAATGCCTACAATCACATTATTGCCAAACTGGACAATTAGCTGCTACAGCCTGTGATTCCGCAGTTTTTTCCCGTGGACTTTTATCCATAAGTTTGTCTAATGCATTTTGTCTAAATGTTTGCCTAATGCTTAAAGAAACAGTGTGGTATTTATGCTTCCTCTCCTCATGTGCTATTCACTTGTACACAGGACTACGGCCAGGGTACACTGGTTGAAACGTTGTGTTTCTAAAATAAATGTAGATAGAGTAACCAAAGAATTTTCTCATGTTTATTTTAAATGGCCTAAGTAGCGAAAAAATAATCTTACCTGCCCCTCTCCTGCAGTCACACATGCACTTTCCACATTTTCCATAATATGTTGTGACCATGGTGACAATTCTCTCCATTTTTTTCCGGCACATTTTAAATTTTACAAGCACATTCACAGTTGAATGCTGCGGATCACATTGAGGCGGTGGCCATGACGATTGAGGCGGCGGTGCCTTTTCCTCAGCTGCGGGAGGTTGAGTCAAAAACGTTAAAAATCAGTTCTTGGTTTGAACTCTACACTAGGGACCTGTTGTGTTCTTCATGTAGACTGTCTTTCAGGCTGCCGTTGTAGTGCCGTTGTACTGGAAACTGAGCTGCCGCTGGGAGCATCCATAACTGGAGGTTGCGGGGGCTGCGTCTGCTCCATTTCTGATGCAGCTCCTTCTGTCGTGTCGGTTTTATCCATGGGTGTGGCCACCTCCCGTTTTGGCAGAGTATTTCTCGCTGTTGGCATCCACTATAGATTTCACCCCGACATAATAATCAACACTTTTGCGTTGTCCCATTAACTGCAGCTTATACGCCGTACGGACTATTCCTGGAAATAACTTTTTAATCAATCCTCCAAAACTTACTTTCTTCATTCGAGTTTTCATCCTCCACAGACCCCCTTATACGCATCGTAGATGACGTCGTCGAATGGAAGCAGAAATGGAATGTAATATCTATGCGTGTTGTGCCGGCTAGGGTAAATTGTTATCTGATCAGATATGTCACTGGCCGCGTGTTGTACCGTAGAATCAATTTTCCCCACCGTCATCACGTGACCAGCCCCTCATCCTACAGGTCAACCCTATGCAGGCGACCGTTGTTTTCATGTCATATAGACAACGAAATTTAGACCGCTAGATTTATCGCTCATGACAATGCCTATTCTTTGCTCCTCGTTTATTCGGCAGTGCCGCGAAAAAAAGTGATTTTTCTTCACTGCTTGACCTGTCGTGAATACAACAGCCAGCCGATTCAGTTCGTTTGAGAAGTACCTTTTGTGTTCTATTTTGATACCCGCCAGCTGTTTTTCGGCTCTTTTGGGATCTCCCCTCAAAAGGGTCGCTTCAGGGTGGGCCAGGAAATTTTCTTCTAAATGGCCAGGTTGTTTGATGAATTTTGTTTCGGTGAACTAAAACTTCGTGCTCCAACATGTATTGCTCAATTACAATTCTGCCGTAGGGCTAATTAGTTAAATCCAGTTCTCGTTCCCAAGTGGATGACGCTATATGGTGTCCCGTGTCAGTATCAAACTTGATAGAAAAGCGAATCTCATTTTCATTATGATACCTATTGTAAAACATTTAGAACGCTCTCAATGGGTCAATTAGCAAGCGCATTTACTTCAGATTTGTATGGCATCACCTTATTAAGCATTTGTATTGCAAAATTCAAGTAAAACCAATTGCTAATTGCTAATAATACTTTGACACATAAATTGGACAAACTTTTGTAGTGACACCTATGTCGTCGACTGTGGAGCGAGTGAGTATCTGTAGATGGGCATGATTGGAGAGGCTGGAGGACGGCCAAAGCTTGGTCGATTGTTATGCCATACAGCGTGAAAATGAGTGAATTTAACGGTATGGACGGATCCCGGGTTTTGACTACGGAGGGGAGGGGGTGCAGACTGGGCCAAAGTGCAACACCCTATGGAAAAACCCAGGTCTCTTCAGAGACCCAAGCCTCTTTCATCCAATTTTTCACCCCGAGGCCCATCAGGGTCTTCGGGGTATTGTCATCACGCTGGCGTCTGTCTGTCTGGCGTCGTCGGCGTCGGCGTCACGCAAAAACGACGTGAACGCTCTAACTTGAGAATGGTTCGGAATTTTCATCTCAAATTTGGTATGGTGATACCTCATGACATGACGCTTCTCGCTATTGAAAATTGGCCAGATCTGATTCCTACTTTGGCCACCAGGGGGCACATAGTGAAAACACAAAATTTGCGATTACTCCTAAACTGGTCATCGCAACTTCATGCAATTTTTATGGTGGGTGTATCCAGTCAGGGTACACAACATATCAGACGGGTTTTTGATTCGACCTACATTTAAAGGTCGCAGAGGTCAAAAGCTGAAATCTGATTCATCAACGACGTGAACGCTCTAACTTGACAATGCTGTGGAATTTTCATCTCACATTTTGTATGTTGATACCTCATGACATGACGCTTCTCGCTATTGATAATCGACCGGATCGGATTCCTACTTTGGCCACCAGGGGGCACGTAGTGAAATCACAAAATTGGCGATTACTCCCAAACTAGTCATCGAAACTTCATGAAATTTTTATGGTGGGTGTATCCAGCCAGGGTACACAACATATCAGACGGGTTTTTGATTCGACCTACATTTCAAGGTACCAGAGGCCGAGGGGTTATGCCCGCAACAGCGTGGCTATTTTTATAATGGCTTATATGCAGGTTTATAGAGTGAGGGGCCATATGCATAAAACTTCCTTAAGTTAAGTGTAAAACTTACCTTTAAAGTCTAAGGATTTCACTTTACCAAGTGCCATACTTAAGGTGTATGCATAAAACAAACTAAGGGCATACTCCCTCTCAGCTAAGGGGTACCCTTAACTAAAGTATTTCCAGGAATTGTGGTGTCAGCCAATGAAATTTCAGTAATTCAAGGGTTTTCCCAGATTTCTTGAGTGCTATACTTAAGGAAGGTTTCTCAAATGTAGGCTGTATGTACATGAACATGACTGCAGGCAATGCTGTAATGCACATTTTAGTATGTTAGGAACTGTGTAAAGTGGCTATTACCGGTGGAAAACAAAAAAGACGTTACCAAATTGGTAGGACAGAAAGAGGATACATGGTCTGTCAAATCAAAATCCTTGGCACAGTTCAATGTTATCCAACCCTAGCCTAGCACATAATTTCCCCGGCCTATTTGGCTAGCAGGCATTAAAAAACAGCATGTATAGCATATTCCAACCTGTTCCTGCCACAACTGTGAAGTTAAGGAGTCAGTTAAGGGAACTGTGACCACACTTAGAGTTAAGGGTGATTTTGAGGCTTTCACTATTCCAAAGTAGCTTTTTGCATCTCCCTTAAGTTAAGATTTCCACTTTAGTGATGATTTGAGGGAATCCCTTGGGATTTTCGTACTTAAGTAGTTTTATGCATATGGCCCCAGAATTTCAAAAAATCGGATGAGAATTTTAATCGTGTAAACATCATACGCTAATAGATAGAGTGACCATGGCCGTTCGAATATAGCCTTATAATAGCGGGCTATTGTTCGGTGGACTTGCATTCCTAGGACGCTGATTCCTGTCACACCTGAATTCGAATTCGAATATCTTGTACTTACACCTTGAGGTCTGGGGGAAAAATTCATTTCATATATCGGTGATTGCGGCGTAGTTCCGATTCTGACCAGCGGGAGAGCGTAGATGGCGCTGCATGTCGCTAGCGAAGTCATGCTTGGTTGGGGTTCGAATCCCTGCCAGGGCAATGGGTTTACTTTGTGTGAGTCCAACTTCTCATTTTGGTGAATCTGCAATTCGCCATCCAACTTCTCATTTTGGTAAATCTGCAATTCGCCATGGTGCTGAGTCCAAGCAGACATTTGTACGCAAGAATTACAAAAAGGACATGATTTATGGTTCCGAACCAATTTTCCAAAGAGTCAAACACAATAAAACAAAGATGAACCAAACTTCGCTTTCTGACCGCATGCAACATTCATTCACACCAACGCCACATGTTTTAGTTGAGGTCAGGACGGCGGTTACCTCCCAACCTATCATTATCTTTCGAAACAACCAGGCCTATGGCTACTGAAGGTGCTTGACAAGTTACTGTACATAGTTGTTTTGAACCTCCTTCTGGTGTTTCAAAAGACATTAGAGAGGATCCGCAGCTTTCCGACTCCGACTCCGACTTCAACTACGAGAATGAATTGCAGTCCGCTATGGACATCCTTGATAAAAAAGATGTGATAGAAGTTTTCGATTCGTCAAACACCATAAATTGAAGGCAGAAAAAATTGGCCTTATAAATAGGAAGTGCGGATAAATAATGAATATTGAAGTCGTAATCCTAGTCGTTACGACTTTGAGACACGACCATGACGACTACGATATTTGCGATTAATGCGCACTTCCGATTACGAGTTAAAATTATTCTCGCTGCCACAAAGTTATGGCATTTTATGATTTGCAAACGTCTATCAAATCGTTTTTATCAAGGATGTCCACAGCGGACTGCAATTCATTCTCGTAGTTGAAGTCGGAGTCGGAGTCGGAAAGCTGCGCATCTTCTCTATTCAAATGCAAGACCCGTGAATATTCACTCAAACACTGTCAAACAAACCCCTGGATGGCACAGGCCGACAGTTCGACCGTAATTTGGCAGATGTGGGATGACCACGGTACAAAAGAGGTTAATATTACAAGCTCGACCTGACTGTAGAATTTATTAGAAGTAAAGACGGTCGTTTGAGATGATAAATCAAACTTCACTCTTTCAGAGTCACGACCCCCTAAAGTCGCTTGCAACATCTCGCTTTGTCCTCGTGTTTTGACATGTGGCGAGCCCCGACCCATTTCAAAATGAATCATTAATCAAGTGTAATTCAACCTCTATTGTGCTATCATTTTCGGGATATCTTGGCCGTTTTAACCTGATCGAAACAACATAAATATGTCATTTTTTAAACAACTTTGTTTTGAAAAATATCTCTCTTTACCATCGGCAACGTCATCTCTGGACGATTAGATCATCAAAATTGTAATTTCCATGAATAATTTTAAATTGGTCTGTTAAAATGGTCTGCAAAATGATCCTCAGAAATTGCCTGTTCGTGACGTCAGACCAGATGAAGATCTACTAACAAGCCATCATCCATGATTTAGAATCGACTAGGCCTAAGCCTAACGCCGGTGTTATATCTACCAGTGTTTCTGTGGGTGTGGGTGTCCCCCTTATTGTTTGGGAGACGCTGGCAGATAGATCGCGACAGGTTTCTCTGTGTGTCCTCTATTGTCAAGTCACCGCTTATTCCGTCAGACAACAGGAGGGGAACACTGGTAGATGTTACACCTGTATCGGGCAGGCTCCAAAATGAACAGCACAGGTGTTTATCACTTATATTTTGTGTCTATCGTGTCATGATGTCCTCCATTAGACTAGTTCCTTGTCGTTCCGCTACGTGGCGCTGCGCTCTACTACACTATAACGACAAGCTCAGACCACGTTTTATTGAATTAGTCGGAATTCCGCCGAATTCATTTTCCACATCTGCGCATGTTTCTGCGCAGGTTCTTCGTTTTCTATGCTTGGAGGGAGAGTGGATGAGTGTTCTAAATATAGCCTGGTACACGTGCATTTTGACAGTTCAACTGCATGAACTGACCACGGCAGCCGGATGATGTTCGATTGGTGTTTGGAAGCATACACTGTTAGAAATTATTGTAATAATTTTACAGAAACTGCCTGCAGCAGAGTCCCCAGAACTTTCTGTAAATTTACATATGGTATGATTTACATAGGTATGACAGACTTCAGCGTATGCAGGATCAAGCTGCACGTTTTCTCACTGGCACCAGGAAGTGGGAGCATATTACTCCTGTCTTATCATCTTTACATTGGCTTCCAGTCCAACAGAGAGTAGATTTTAAGGTCTTACTTTTTGCTTTCAGAGCTGTGGCAGGCACAGGCCCTACATATACTTACATCTACAGCGGAATACCCAGCTCCGTTCAACCAGGTCGTGCTCAGCACCCTTGCTATATAGGCAGGTTGGACGGAAAAGATATGCTGGTGACCGCTCTTACAGGGTCTGTGCCCCACAGCTTTGGAATGCTCTCCCTAGTCGCACCAGGGCTTGTGGTGAATTTATGCATTTTAAATCCATGGTCAAGACGGTGCTGTTTGATGAGGCTTTTAATTAAGACTCTTGTCACTTTTAGCCTGTTTAGCTCATTTTACTTTGTGTTCCTTTACTCGTCTTAGGCTGCTTCCAAGTGTACTTTACCACACTCACTTGGAATCGGCCTACGGTTCTAACATAGGACCGCTTTATGAATACGACCCTGGGCCGTATGCACCAAACGAAAATCATCTTGAACTCAGGTTGAGCCACAACTTTTCTATTGTTCATGTTTGCCAGAGCATGATGTGACAATGGAAAAGTTGTCGCTCAACCTGAGTTCAAGATAATCTTCGCTTGGTGCATACGGCCCAGGTTTACATTTATCTTGTGACGTGTGTATCTCCCTTTCCTTTCAGCTAGTCAAGCCTTACATTTACTAATTACATTCACTGTTGGGTTGAGCAACCAATTTTTGGGGCTTGGACTCTTTTCATTCCTTTTAAAATTGCTGACCCGTCCTGTTTAAGTCGGATACTTCATATCTACATTTGGGTTTCAGCTCAGTCTTTTCTAGAGTTTCAGATTATAAAGTTCCAGCCTGAAGAAGACCCCGCTTGGGGTCAAAAATTTGCTAAATATTCTGGAAATTGACTTTATATACTTTATTATCTTGTGACGTGTTACAATATAACATATTATCCGACATTACCGAGCGCCTTCAACTGTCCTGGTACCCCTGATTTAATAGACAGCACTGCACTTCGAAGACATACTTGTAAACCCACAAGTGTCACATCCTACATTTGTCATGACTTGCGATCTAATTAACCCGCTCTTGAGCACACTCGTAATTAGCTGCGGGCAAACAATACTAGTCATCAGTACAGCATTTCCCAGCTGTAAAGGAACTTGACAATAAAATAAGAGAATAATTAGAAACAAGGATGTCCTGAAAATGGTATCCTTCACACACCCACTTCCTGTGGACAAATTAAGCCGAGCTATTAGTCTATAATTCTGTGTAAAGCCTAGTTTATACTTCGACGCACGACCATCGGCGTCCGACGCACGATCAAAATCTGTACGCCGACATCGTCGTGTTGATTCATACTCCAGCGTTCCTCTGCGATTGCCATCGGCGTCAGGACGCACGACTCCTTGGCGTGCGATTTTCCAGAGTTCAACCAATTTGAACTCTCTGCGTCCGATCGCGGCGACCTACCAATGAATGAAGAGTTTTGTGGTCATGGGATCAAAGGCTCATGTTTATGCATTGAATTCCAATGCCGCGGCCGTATTACGGAGTTGAAAATAGGTTACGCCGTTGTTACGTATTAAATGACTCATGTAACTAAATCTTATCGCCAGAGCATTCACACTCCCGCGATAGGACGCGGACAAAATCGCACGACGGGATCGGCGTCCAACGCAAGATCGCGCGTCGGACGCCGGCGATGGTCGTGCGTCGAAGTATAAACTAGGCTTAAGTAGTCAATGTGAGAAATATTAAATGACCGTGAATATATTCCTTTTCAGGTACTAGAAGTAAAAGAGTGATTCGAAATAAGTCCTCAGTTAAGCTGAATGGGTGAATGTCGCCCAGTCATGATTCTACACGCTTATTCCTATAGCCCTCCCTAACCCTAACCCCAATCCTGACCCTCAGCCCTTGTCCGTGACCCCTACGCTAATCCTAAACCTAGTCCTGACCCTAACCGTCATCGCCAACCATCCTAAACCTGTAACCTGTGGTACACTGGTTTAGACGACATTTACACACTGTTAGAAAGTATTAATTTTGCAATAGTAATTTTGTAGTAATTTTACAGAAATTGCCTGCAGCAGAGTCCCCAGCACTTTCTGTAAATTTACATATGGTATGACTCATGTTTTCCTGTATTGGTTGGACTCCATTGGACATCCCATTATGATGCCTTCTGAGAGCAGTATGAAAATATAATTTGGTCAGCCTCCAGTCAAGTCCCTGTTAACATTTATTTAAGTCTGTAATTTTACAGATCCAGTCCTGGGGACTCTGCTGCACAGATTTTCTGTAAAATCCTCTGTTATTCTAACAGTGCAGTTTGTACCTCAGTTGAGGCTGATAAATCACTTCAGGTTTTTCTCTTGCTTTACTTGCAATACGCACTAAACAAGCTGTTGGTACATGTACTTCATAGGGATAGGGATAGGGATAGGGATAGGGTTTAATATCTTTTGTTTATCTAATAAACCTCCTAATTAGGATAATAAAAATCATATCTTACAGTAAACACATACATGACTCATTAAGCATGCAGCAGACTGGCCGCCAACTTCGGCGTCCAGAGGCGTTTTTTCGACGCCAGTGTCCGAACGCCAGAAAAATCCCCAATGTGCTACGAATGGAATCTGGAGAACGCCGCCGGACGCCACTGAACTCCAGATATCAAACATGTTTGATTTTGGACGCCAGTGAACGCCCGTGAACTCCCGAAGCAGCCAAGTGTGCTACCGATGGCAGCCAGACTTGGAGTCGGCGGCGAGTCTTTGGCGAATCAGCTTGCGTCTTGATGTCACATGATTTCAAAATTGCAGCCTCAATGAAGATGGCAGCACTGGTAATTGTCGCGCAAGTGGCCCGAAAAGATGTTACTGAACGCCAAGTTTGGGCAGGTGTGCTCTCACCAGGATCCACTGGCAGCCAACTCTGGCGTCCANGGAGCCTCAGAGGCAGCTCTGTCATGACATGACGTGACGTGTGTCTATCAGAGAGCCCATATGTTCAAAGTCTTCATCTCGCAGTGCGACTTCAGGGGTCTCGTTTTTCAACCTCCCTATCCTCTGGCGGCAGAGGGTGAACTCAAAGAAAAGTGCATGATAAAAGACGGAACGTGTCCTGTGATCGCCCATGCCAAAGGTGAAGACGCTCATTAGAAACAAGATAGACGTAAGTGGAAGAATGATCACGGCACAGAGGTAAGATACTACTTGTGCAAAGGATGAAACTAATGCACTGCATTCATCACCTATGATGCCCATAACGACACGAACGAATGTAAAGGACGACAGTAATGTACAGGCCACTAGAAAGATTAACTGTATATACTTCAATTGGGGTAGCACCTGCGGTATATTTTTGAATCTTGCATCGATCTTTACCATGCTAACAGAAATGTTGTAAAAAGCCAATACGTCTAGCAACAGGCACAGACAAGGAAACATAAAGTCAAAGAACGCAATGAATTTGACGAATACCACCCCTGAAGTTCTGTTCAATTTCAGTTCGATCCCTGAAGTACTGTTCAATTTCTGACCGAAGCAGTCATTTCGAACTTCATCCAAATATGCCAACATGAAAAGTTCACCGAAAAACACAACACTTAAAATGTAGCACGTCATCAGACAGACCCTCCGAATCAACGAGGTATATTGTAGGAATTGGATGGAACTTCTTTTCAAAATGCTCAGAATTTTCCGGCTTTCTAGGTACGACTTGTCCGATTCGCCTAAGATGTTGTCGTTACGGATGAAAATATTTTGCATCTGTTGTCTGGTACCATCGTAATCAACACTCCTTACAATGTCAATCACGCGGATAGCAACATTATCTTTGGTCCAATCATCATCATCACCGTGACCGTGGTAGGTTGAAAATGTTTTCTTCATGTGGGCCAATTTGATGGGATAAGAACGCAGGATACCATCGCCAAATACATCCCGGACATCTACAGCGTCTCGCAGAATCTGAAGTAAAATCCGTAAAACTTCGAATATTCAAAACATTTTTCATGGGCATTCTCGGACCCTTTTTCAATGCATGTCTGAATTCAGAAAAATTACCTGTAACGGGGTGAAGACTCTTTCTGAGTTCATGGGTTTAGACAGTTGGAGAGTAAATTTTGCGCCGCATGGAGAACGTACACCCCTCAGCATTAATTTATCTACATCTCATTTTTTGAATATCTTGTGAACAAATTGACCAAATTTGATCGGGTTTCTGTATGAAATTTCTATGCCTTGGTCACATTGTTCCAACGGTTTTGAGTGATTGCTTTTACGCCAACATTATGTAATCAGCTGTCCAAAAAAGGCTACAAAATCAACATTTTTTATTTTGTGTGAAAATCTTCTGATTTCGGCAATACATTTTGAAAACACTCATAAGAAATAGTCCTATTAAAATTCCATTCGGGAAATCATAACAGTTTTTAAGAAGGTTTTTCTCCAGAAGCTTTGCCGTGACCCGATTGCAATGGTTGACACAGCCCCTGTTCAGACTACTACCACGTCATGAATAATAAATTTTTCGTTACGAAACCGTAACAACATGTGCCCAGTGGATCATGTTAATAATTGAGTTACGTGACCAAATTAAGCAGATGACGCGTAGGTTTATGAATGAAAACTCAATTCTTTATGTGAACAATGATCAATTGAAATATCCGAGTTCAAGTCAACAGGCCAATAATAGGCCTCAAACCCAATAGGCCTTATGCAGGTGTAAAGTTTTTCAGTGTTTCCGTGTGTCAGTGTTCTCCCTATTGTTCTGGAAACACTGGCAGATAGATCGACACGTTTCTCTGTGTGTCCTCCATTGTCGAGTCGCGGCTTATTCCGTCAGACAATAGCAAGGGAACACTCGCAGATGGGGAACGCTCAAAAACGTTACACCTGCCTTCCACCTGAAAGTTTTCTGTCGCAATTTTCTTTATGGAAACTTATGGAAAATTGTCAGACACTCTGTTGCATGATCAAGTCCTGTAGCGTGGAAGAGGCCTTTAAAGATTATGTCAGCCAGTTATTTTTGTGTCCGACAGTTATTGCTTTGAATAGCACATGTTCTATTCCTCCTCGCCAGAAATATTTGCAATCTTTTCGAACAATACGCGGCAGTCGTCGACAATAGACACACAAGCAAATTTTGTTTCACGTGGAAGAGCCACACAGAAACTTGCGACAGTAACTTTCTCAACAGTTACAAGAGCTTGCAGACCTTTGCCTTTTTTTCTTTCACGTGGAAGATCAATCGGTAGGTTTATTGCGACAGTTTTGCCAGAACTGTTGCAAGTTTTCTTTCGCGTGGAAGGCCGGCATTAGGTCAGTCATTCACAATATTACGCCTACATCCAACCTCGCCAGAGTAACAATGAAAGCATGGACGAATCGGAGAAGTTACTCGGACGATCACAAAATTTTCTCGGACGAGGTATAAGCCAATTGACTACAAATGTATAATAAGGACTTTAAAAAACAAGCCTTGCGATTGGGTGTTTACTGGATAGCGGATCATGGCACAAGTCAAACTTAAGCGGCGAATCCACTGTCGCGATTTGGGCTTGAGACGGGGTTGCGGTGCCTTGCGACCGCCTTATATGGCAATCGGAAGTCCTTATATGGTAACCGCAAGGGAACGCAACCGCGTCTCAAGCCAAAATCGCGAGAGTGGATCACCCGCTTCAGTGTCATGAAGGCCTTTGGAAGCCATTGAAAAACGTCCATATCATCAAAAGTGCTGAATAAATTAACCAAACAACTTCTACAATAGTGTTACAAATGGTTATCTTTATCTCCCCGGTGTTTTTAAAAAAATCAGTTGAAAATAAAAAAGTTAACTTTTACGGCCAATTTTTGACAGCTGATTACATAATGTTGTCGTGAAAGCAATCACTCAATGGCTTCATGAATATGGCCCCAGGCCCGGATGCGAATTTTTAGCTCACTGGGGTGAGCTATTACGATGGTGCAGCGTCCGTCGTCCGTCGTCGTCGTCGTCGTCCGTCGTTGTCCGTTAAGCCCCGTTTATACACAGCACGGTTTGCGGTCCGGCGTCCGGCATACGGTTACGGCCGCCGGAACGGCAACGCGGCTTGTCGTTCCAACAGGATGCGGTGAACGGGCACGGTTTTCTCGACGGCAGCCAATCGTGATAATCTCCTTCGTCACGTGGTATTAGAACAGTGCGCTGATTGGTTCAGGCCCGTCCGCCGTTGCGGCGGCCGTCGACAAATTGCTCTGGAGGCATTCAATGCGGCGCGGCGTCCGGGC
>NMRB01005005.1:0-16603 GCA_002633025.1 Notospermus geniculatus
TTTATTGACATCCAGGAGAGAAGAAATCATAATAGGCAACAAGGATGGCTACAGGTTGCTCATAGAAACTTTCATCACGATCAAGGAAAGTGCGTTGGCCACAACAGTTGAAGACTACCAGTCCCAAATTTTTAATGCTGGTACGTACCGGAGCAGTTATCCCTTCCAAGCCATATCAAGGCAATGGGGCTATCCAGAATATAGTTCAACCTCTCGATAATAGGGGTCTCTACTGCACTATAAGTTGTACTATTCACTTCCTGTTCAGTGAGTTTCATTGTTTATCAGTTCTTTGGGAAGTTTGCCCATGACCTCTGACCTTGACCTTGACCTATGATCATCAGGGTCATTGCATAATCGAAATTGGCATCCTAAATAACTTAAATATGGGTGTTATCACACCTCTACTACTACCACAGACAGAGACATTTCAAATTATCAAGTTTGGCCTTGACCTGATCATCAAGGTCATTGCATAATCGAAATGGGCATCCTCAATAACCTAAACATGGGTGATATCATGTCTCTACCTCACCACGGGCACAGATATTTCAAGTTATCAAGTTTGAAAATTATCAAAATCTCATGATATCTCAATCACCCGGATACATGAGGCTGAGAATTTTACACAGTCCTGTCCTTGGATAAGCAGGAATGAATTAAGACTTGTTTCATGTTGATCAGTTGACAATGTGGCAAGTTATCTCAAAATATCAAATTTTGTGATATCAAACGTCGATATCATCATGACACGAACATCTCAGATCAAAAGTAATCAGCTCATTTGATTCCTAGGGTATAAAAACCAAAGGGTGGTACTTGTTTCTATTGCTGTAGGTGTTAACTGGTTATAGAAGCCATTTGTGCCATCAGATAAAAGTGTGATGGACAAAATATCAAGTCTGATACGATGATCAATGATGGAGGCATCTGAGGTTGAAAATGATTAGATCACTTTTTCTGCCTGTACGTGACACTTCTCCTTTTGATAACTCATTTTTGAGTTTCTGAACACTCCACTTTCCATACTCTGCCATGTTGCAAACAGTGACACTTGGATTATAGTACAGTAAAGCCACCTGGAGGTTTAGTTTTCCCTGAATAGCCCCATTCCCCTTAGCAGCAACTGAAATAAAATGGTCCATGTGCTCACCTGTGGGTGAATGTACCAAGAATAGATGACAATTGTGTTCTTGGTTGTAGCCACCTAGTGCCCACGCCATGAATCGAATTGGGCAATTTTTTTTAANCTGGTAAGAAGTTACAATCAAACCCTGTTTCTTGTTGTTTTTTGAGCACTTTTCTAGGTAAACACGGGTTTGAAATGTCACGAGTGGGACATTTTGAACATGTTTTTGCATTTTGTAAGCCAGACAGATTAATGTAGCGCAGTGAAATGTTGTTTCCCAACACGGTCTTTGGTACACTTGTGTAGGGTGCAGAGGCATTTAAATCTCCAAGGATTACACAACCTATTTCTAGCGTGGAAATGCCGCCGTACAGATTTTACGAGATTGGCCAGTATGTACGATGTTTTAGATCATCAATAGCTCCATCGGTTCCGGAACGTGCCCTGCTAACGGACGACGACCACGACGGACGCTGCACCACGACAAAAACTCGAGGCAGGAAGAATATTAGCCTGGTTCCACTGGCCTCGACAAATGGCGTTGGGGTGGGAGAGTATGAGGCGAGGTATAATCTGGCAACACCTTTGCGCGACCCAATGGAATGCGGAAAGTTTCCAATTGATTATTGGTACTCTTATCTTACAGGACGCGAGGATTCAAGGAAAGCTGGTGGTCAAGGTGAGTTAGTGACTGATGAGGACCCAGAAAGACGGCGGTCACATGAATCTCGAGACATGCCAGCGGCTGATGACGAGGTAGGTTAAACCAATTAAACCAATCAATGTCCCATAAATGAAATGGTCCATTAAATGGACCATGTGCTCACCTGTTGGGCACAACAGTGTAATTACAGAGGCATTTACATGTACACTCATGGTCAAAAATAAACGGACAGCAGTTTATCTTGAATATCTCCAAACCAATGGGGTGGAGAAAGTTGGTCCCGACATATTTTGTAGCAAATTTTCCTGGCTATCTAATGGTATCAGCGTCGAAAAATTCTGCTGAAAGCCGCATTTGACAGAAGGAATTTTGTAACGGCATGTTTTTTGCTACTTTCTTATTTGCACGATTTCATTCAAAAATTTTATACCACTGTGTTCTACTCATCGAGGCCTTTCATATTATATCCTGTTATTTCAAATACTCTGTGTAGAAATGTGATTTTGGGGCACTTTTATCAAAATTTTGTTGGCCATGCTTGCAACACCTTTGACAGAGCCCCTTGGACCCAATGGTCGTGCTGGTAGATAAAACTCAATGGCCACTGAATAATTTGTGGGATTGACGGTGTGTCAACAGGCTGTGAACTGGTCAACTACCAGGAATCCAATGAATTGACGCAGCCTGTTATGGAAATTGACCCTGCATGACAAACACGACCTTCATCCAAGACTAGGTTTATTTACTCATTGTGAAAGAGAAATGACAACACTCAGTTTTCATTCACAACCACAACTCACAATAGTGCAGAGGCCTGTGTCAAAGGTGTTGGACGTGTGGCCAAAAATATTTTGATAAAAGTGGCTCAAAATCATATTTCTACACAGAATAGTTGAAATTTTAGGATATATTATGAAAGGCCTCGATGAGTAAAAAAGTAGCAAAAAAACATACCTTTACAAAATTCCTTCTGTCAAATGCGGATTTCAGCGGAGATTTTCGATGTTGATACCATTAGTTAGCCAGGAAAATTTGCCATTGTATATGTCGGGACCAATTTTCTCTATCCCATTGTTTTTGAGATATTCAAGAAAAACTGCTGTCCATTTATTTTTGACCATGAGTGCACATATCAGTTATGAGCAATCTTGGTCAGGTCATTCCCGAGTTACAGGCCATTGATGATTTAGGGGTTATGCCACCTGGCCGCCATATCGAATGTTCGATCGGGGCAAAATTTCACATGCACATAAAGGTCATTGAGAGGGAGCCACACAGCACATTTGAGAACTCTGGGTCAAGTAATTCCTGAGTTATAGCACTTTAGATCACATATATGTGCACATAAAGTTTCGGCCCGATTGGACATCCAATATGACCACCAGGCGGCATTACCCGAAAATGATCAGAGGGAGCCACATATCAAATTTGAGCACTCGGGGTCAAGCCATTCCTGTGTTACAGCACTTAGATGATTTTCGGGTTGTACCACCTGGCGGCCATATTGGAAGTCAAAACAAGCCGGAATTTGACGTGCCTCTAAAGGTCATCGAGAGGGAGGTACGTATTAAGTTTGAGCACTCTGGGTCAAGCCGTCCCTGAGTTATGGCGCTTAGATGATTTTCAGGTAACGCACCAGGTGGCCATACTGGATGTTCCATAGCGCCGTAACTCGGTATTTTTGAAGGTACCCCTCTAATACACATTTGTGCAAGATAATAAAGTCGCTTAGTAAAATAATGGCGAACTGTGACAGGTTCGTTACTTTTATCTGTATACAACTTTGACATCTGTGACCTTGAAAAGTAGGTGAAATCAAAAACCATTATATACAGTTCTGGAAAAATTATCAGACCACCTCTATTTGACTCGCGCATTTTCCATTAAAATAGGTCCCACAAACTTTCCAATCATTATGTATGTACATATTTATTGTTTTGGTTAATTTGCTCAAACTTCAACAAGACTTCCCATAATGAAGAAAAAATGGAGCTGTTACATGTAGAAAGACCTTCTCAAAATTTCTGACAAAAGGAAGGACTTGAAGTGCATACATTTACTTTGTAGACAGCTCTCCACTTTGCAACGCTTCTAATCAAACATAAATTCTTCGAGCAGCATTTATAGCATCAAACGGGCTTTATGCTTATAATTACGACTGAAGTCCTGTTTTTACAAGGTAATGAGTATACTTGAATACAGTGTGACACAAATGGTTGAATAAACTTTTTGTGGGACCTATTTAATGGAAAATGAGGGGAAGTAACCGAGGTGGTCTAATAATTTCTTCCAGAGCAGTATGTTATCAAAAATGTATAACACCAAAAATATACAACTAGAAAATCACCAATTTTTCCGTATGTACAACAGCACGTTAGAGGCGAACCGTTCAACCGATTACTAATTTCTCTACCGATATGGAAAGATGAGGTCTTTTGCTAAACAATGACACTTGTTATAGCTTTCAATGGGGAGCGCCAATTGGTCACGTGATGACTACTGATAGAGCAGACGAGACACCTAGCGTTGACCTAGGCCCATTGTTCGAGAGATGCGGTTCACCAAGCACGGCCAATCACACCTTGAATCGTCATGAATAATAGGTGGCATTGGTGTACTATCAGTTCAAAACCACGCGTATATTCTCGCGTGGTCTGCGTGATCGGTGTTCTCTATTCCAAGTATTGAGATATAGCGCCCGAAAAGTGACCACTTCAAGCCCCATTTCTCCTTGCGTGCAATCTGTTCCCCCGGGAGCAATCTTCAATTTTAGTTTCATCGCTCTGAGCAGATGGCGCTGACGATCAAGTCTTTCCATATTTGGAGACTTTAGGCGATCAATTCCGGGAATCCTCGTAACACAGCCAATGAGAGCCAAGTGTCGGTTGCCATATTTTGCAAGCTCGTTAGAGTGCCATTATTGTAATATAGTAAACTTAGCACCCGGGAAGGTGCCTGCACGGAATGCCGAAAAGAAGCCTAAACAACCTATCTTTGAAGCGCTGTACCTCACCAATTTCCGGGAAGTAACTCGTCAGACAAGTCTCATGTTGTAGGAAAAGACTTCAATTTGCGATAAAGACATAGAAACCACGAGAAAATGCCGAGCTGATAGCGTTATTTATGGAAAGAAAGTAGCCAACTTTGCAGTTTTCGAGTTGTATATTTTTGGTGTTATATATTTTTGATGTTATGTATCCTAATGGGAGACTTTCCTGCCGTTAGAGGCCGCTGTAAAGTCTTATCAATCAACTTCGTGGGATAAGGACAAGATGTAATTTCAGCAGTTTGATCATTTATTTAAGTCCTCTCAACAACTTCACTTCTCGTCAATCTTGGTATGTTGTACAGCGTGATGATACAGTGTATGTGTAGTTCAACTGAAATGACACAAAACAAACCAGCTGTCAGGTGGCGCCGCCTATGAGAAACACTAGGAAACAATGCATCATGTACATTCAGCATGGGAGATTCCTATAGTCCAATTGCCGGATGCCAACAGAAAATTCTTGCATGACCCATGCTAAATGTATCTATTCTCGGACACTCAAAACTGACTAGGAAAAGTGCTTTACACACCACTGATAACCAAACCAACTTGCTAAAGTTATTACAAATATTCTCAAGAAGCATGTCACGTCGCTCGATGGGGTCAGCAAGCATATTAGACTTAGGTAAAAGGATTAAAACTATCTCGACATCTCAAAAATTCCAAGATGGCGCCTTGCCAAACTTGGCCGCACAGCGTGCGAAGTCCCATTCGGACCAAAATAACACTCACTCGAGTAACCTACACACAAAGTAAGGGCATGAGAAGGTAGTTTACTTACATTACGCTGAACTCATCCCAATAGACAATATCAAAAGGTCGAAACTCATCGACAAATTCACAGTTCAAAGGGTGAGACAGATGGACACGGACCATCCCTCTCAAACACATGGCATCATAAGCGAAAAACATGGGGGACATGACGTCACTATTAGTTAAAGAAATTATTGCCAGATGGCGACACCGTACAGCAACCAATTAAAGGGGAAACGACACGACAAAGCGGCCCCAACAAGCGACATGACACATTAACATACTGGAGCTTGTTCAAAACTTCTGGAGTGTCGCTCACATACACAACTTCCACCATAAAGAAAATGCAGTTCTCCTTTAAACATGTCAAACACATACTACACTTCAGCTTTAACTGAGGCACCTGAAGATATCAATAAAACTCCAATTCGGACTTCCACTTAGGAAACTACCAAGACATTACCACGCGCCTTACTAAACCACCTGACAGCGACTCACTGAGTAGTTTAACTGAAAATTACTAAACCTAGGATGGGTGGAGTCCATAAATTGAAATGTAGCTCCTTTGCAGATCTCTTAATCGTTCATCAGAAGAGCGAGTCTCTTATATTAGTCTCATAAGTTGCGCTTCCACTACAAAAAAAGCCAGTATTGTTCTGCTTCCATTACAGAATTGCCGGGTTTAATAAGTCCGGTTCTATTAAGTGCGGATCTATTTAGTTTGGATAGGTCATGCACAGTCGCAAGCGACCGTGGAGCCACCTGTAGCCGAGCATAATACTACAAATAGATCCGGTGTTATTGCCATTCCACTACAAAATTTATCCGCATCTAGATTCGGAGTATGATCGGCTATGCTATCCGAACTAAATAGATCCGCACTTAATAGAACCAGACTTTTTAAACCCGGCAATTCTGTAATGGAAGCAGAATAAGAGCGGACAAATACCGGCTTTTTTGTAGTGGAAGCGCAACTCGAACTAAATAGATCCGCACTTAATAGAACCGGACTTATTAAACACGGCTATTCTGTAATCGAAGCAGAATAAGAGCGGACAAATACCGGCTTTTTTTGTAGTGGAAGCGCAACTATAGTCAACTTGACTTAGGGCCTGGTTTTCACTAAAAGGCTGAATACCCAACCAGGTTTTCATTGTCCAAAATCCAAGGAAAACAAGTTCACTCGATATTGGCCGTTCGCCATTTAACCCTTTAGGTTTTGTAACAGAAATTTCACTCACATTTTAACGGCAGTGAGAGCAGCGATCCGCCTACACTCTCACAGGGACCTTTACATTGGTGATGCAGTTTAACCCTCGTCCAGCAATTTAACACAGCGACTTAGCAAATATGACTTAGAAATAGACTGACCACAAACTTAAAACTTATCTAACAACAAGGTGTAAGAATTGCTGAACTTGAGAAACCGCAAGACCATGCAAAGGCTCAATAGGTATTGCAAATAATTTCACACACGAAAACACAATGTTCCTTCCTGAATGAATAATAGCAGAAGACGAAATCAATGAAAGTTGAAAATTTCAGAACTCGACGATTTGTATTGACTATCGTTCGTATTTTGACGACGTGTCTTCACTCGTTACTGCGTGACAACTGATTCCTCCAGCAGACATAGCCGTGTAATCGGACGATGCAACTCCGACGTTGCCGTTTTGACGACTGCAGATCGAACCTTTCCGTCTTGGCCTGGGAAAACGTTGCAGACTCGTCCAAGAGGCCACCTTGCTCGTGGCACTGTATCCTCCATGAGTAGGACCAAATCTCCGACTTCAAGATTCCTCGTTTCCTGCTGACATTTCGTGCGTTCCTGGAGACTTGGCAGATACTCCCGTAACCAGCGCTGCCAAAACGAGTTGGACAGGAATTGAACTTTCCTCCATTCCTTCCTAAGTAGATTGTCTTGTTTGACAAAGATTCCAGGCGGGAGTCCATTCACCTTCCTTTGCAATAGGAAGTGACTCGGTGTGATTGCCTCCATGTCGTTCGGATCATCAGAGGTTGGCGTGATGGGCCTGTTATTGAGTATTGACTCGACCTCAGCAAAGAGCGTTCTCAGGCCAAAGTCAGTCAGCAATCTGTCTCCGGCCAGTGCTTTCAAATGCTTCTTAGCTGAGCCTACAAGACGTTCCCACACACCGGACATGTGTGCAGCCGTAGGTGGGTGAAATACCCACTTGATTCCCCTTTGCTGTAACTCCTTGGCAATCTTTTCCTGGTTCCACTGCTTTATGGACTCCGACAGTTCCTTTTCGGCACCAACAAAATTTGACCCATGATCTGAGCGCATTTCCTCTGGCGCACCTCTCCTAGATATAAACTGCCTCAGCACGCACAGGAAGTCATCTGTACTCAATGACGGGGCTACTTCCAAGTAGACTGCTCTCGTGGTGAAGCACGTAAATAGACATCCCCATCTCTTTGCTTGTCCGCGGCCCCATTTTACCATCAGGGGTCCAAAGTAATCCACTCCCGAGTATGTAAACGGAGGTTGGAATGAGACGAGCCTCGTTCCTGGCAACGTTCCCATTAATTGCTTCATGGGCCTTGCATTCAGTCGTCGACATTTCAAACAATTCCTGATCAGACTCTTCGCCAGTCCACGGACACCGACGATCCAAAACAGCTTTCTCGACTCGGCAACGACTTGTTCCCTTCCACAATGAGCCAGCGTGTTGTGACAATGCTGGGCTATCAAGGTGCTGACATGATGTCTCTTAGGTAGAATGAGGGGATGTTTCTCATTCACTGACAAGCATGACGACTGTTGTAATCTGCCACCCACTCTCAGGGCACCATTCTCAAGCACAGGACGCAGACTTACAATGGAACTTGAAGCTTGCACTTGCTTTCCTTGACTCAGCTGCTTGATTTCGGCAGGGTAGGCTTCTCTCTGCACCATGATGACTATCAACTCAGCAGCCTCGTTGATTTCTTCCAACGTCAGCTTTCCCCTTTTAACTTCATCCTTCGACTTAACCCACTGACAGAAGCGCCTCAACCAAGCAACCTTTCTCTTCAGAACTGTCCATGAGCCTGTGCTCTTAATCATCTGCTTCAGACCATTATCTTCAGCTTCAGGCTTCACTGTGGCCGCAACTTGAACTTGTGACTTGACCTCAGGATCATCATCTTCTATCTCCGTGATTTCCGCACATGGCCAGCAACTCGCAGGTTTCTTCAGAAACTCAGGGCCGTTCCACCATTTCTCACTATCTATCAGCTTGCAGGGCGTCATTCCGCGTGATGCATAATCCGCAGGATTCAGCTCTCCCGGACAATGTCTCCACTGATCTGGTGAACTCAACTCTCGTATGGCTGTGACCCGATTGGTGACGTAGAGATGAAATCGTTTGTTTTCATT
This sequence comes from Notospermus geniculatus, assembly GCA_002633025.1. Taxonomy (NCBI): domain Eukaryota; kingdom Metazoa; phylum Nemertea; class Pilidiophora; order Heteronemertea; family Lineidae; genus Notospermus; species Notospermus geniculatus. Next base: position 8,978 of record NMRB01005005.1, read on the forward strand.
CTTGATATACTGTAGAGCTGTTTGCGAGTTGGACCAAAACACTGTTTCATTTACTTCATATGTCAACTCCTCAATGACGCTTCTGGTGACCTTTGCTGCCAACGTTGCTGATTGCAATTCCAAACGGGGAATGGTCGTTGGTTTCACTGGTGCACATCGCGATCTTGCTGTCAACAATGTTGTAGCTACGGTGCCATCCCGGCATTCAAATCGAAGATACGAGCACATCCCATACCCGTAGGCCGACGCGTCGCAGAAGGTGTGAATATCTCTTCTCTCTATGTTGTCTTGGGTGCAACTGATGTAACTCCTGGGGATTTTCACTCGAACCAAGCTGGAAAGCTCATTCAGCCAGCGTTGCCATCTCTTCGTCTCAGCCTCAGGAAGTGGGTCATCCCAATTCATCCCTTTCTTCCATAGTTCCTGCATAATAAGCTTCGCTTCCAGTATCACCGGACAGACCACTCCGATCGGGTCGAATAGAGAACTCAAGGTAGCAAGAACTCCACGTTTAGTGGCTGCTCTCTCAAGAGGGGCTGTAGTAAATTGGGACACATCTTCCTCGACGTCCCATTCAATGCCCAGAGCTCTGGACACTGGCAGATCATCTAAATCTAGGTTTAACTTGGGTTCGGCTCTTTCTTCCTTCGGCACTGCAGCAAGGACCTCACGTTCAGTGCTGATCCACCCTGTCACTCTGAAACCACCCTCAGCTGCAAGCTCCGTGACCTCCCGAACCAGGCTTACTCCTTCCTCAACATGGTCCACCGACTTGATCATGTCATCAACATAGAAGGCATTCTGAACTGCTGCCACTGCTTCTTCACTATAACCCTTACTATCGGTGGCTGCTCTTGTCAAAGCGTATTGACAACAAGCTGGGCTGTCCTTAGCTCCGAAGATATGTCTGGTCATCTTGTATACACTCGGCTGTGCATCCAGGTTACCAACGTCCCACCACAGGAACCGTAAACATTCAGAGTCACTTTCAGACACGCGCACTTGCAGAAACATACCCTCGACGTCGCCAACAATAGCAATCTTGTGTTCCCGGAACCTGATCAGTACTCCAAACAAGCTGTTAGTCATGTCTGGGCCCTTCATCAGCTGTGCATTGAGTGATACTCCTTGGTGTGACGATGCTGCATCGAAAACAACACGCACCTTTCCCGGTTTCCTAGGGTGTGTTACGGAGTGGTGGGGCAAATACCATGTTTTCTCAGTGTGTCTGGCTGCTTCTGCTGCACTCAATTTCCTCGCGTACCCTTTATCCAGCAACTTGGCCATAAACTCCGAGTACTTCTCAAGCAGTTCTGGATCCTTTCTAAGCTTCCTTTCCAATGACCTCAGCCGTGCTTCTGCTGTGCTCCGGTTATCAGGCAGCCACACATCTTCATTCTTCCAGAGCATGCCAACTTCGTACTTTCCATCGACCTTCCGCGTACTCTCACTCAACATTTTCATCGCTCTTCTATCTTCAACCGATGGTCCTTTCTTCTGTCCGCATTGCAGCTCATTATCACGCTTCTCAAAACCCAGAAACTGCTCTAGCTGTAGCGTAAGATCCTCCTCTTCCGTCTTCTGACAGAAATTGACTTGCTTCGGACGTCCTACTGCATCCTCACCCGATGGACCGAACACTGACCATCCCAACAACGTGCGAACTGCAAATGGTTCCCCTGAGTTGCCGATACGCGTTTCATAATGGATTAAGGCTTCAGGAACATTGGTCCCTATTAGTACTCGTATGTCCTTCACTTCAACGTCGGGTACCTCAACTCCAGCCAGGTGGGGCCACCGTGACAAATCTTGCGTTATCATAGCTGCAATGTTCAGATCCTGGACCGCGACCCCCTGAACTTCAACTCTCTTAGCTGGATTCTTCACCCCTTCTACCTTAAAGCAGACTTTGCAGACCTGCAAGCTGGACTCGCCATTCAGAGTAGCAATGGATAGAGTCTCTGTTCCTCGGATATCCAGGGCCAGCTGTTCCGCAATCGACTTCTCGATGAAAGACTCCTCACTCCCACTATCAAGCAGCGCCAGGGTGGTAACTGAACTCCCACCAGTTCCTAGTACTCTGACAGGTACGACTTGGAGTGCCACTCGGCCTGTTTCCTCCTGTTTGCGTTTCAGAGTTCTAACATTAACTGCCTGTACTTGTGCTGGATTACTGGAAGTGTCAGGCTGCCTATAGATGTGCAGCAGCGTCGCGTGCTTTCCATGACACACCTCACATCGGGTCTTCGATTTACAATTCCCAGTGAAATGCCCTTTGCACAGGCAATTGAAGCATAGCCCATTGGATCTCACTAACGCTTGACGGTCGGCTAACGATTTGGCCTTAAACTTTGTACAGTTCACTAACTTGTGCGTCTCTTTGCAGTCATAGCATTGCATCGCAGGAGGCGGCGCATTTGAGTCCTTTGGCGCTTCTGTTGATCCTGCCTCTACCACAGGCTTTGGTTTAGCGGTTGCCGGCTTCACTTGTGTAGACAAGGTATTCACCTTGGGTTTGTTCGTCTGTCTGTGCTTCTTCGTTACCTCGACTTCACCAACCTTTCCGAAGATTGGGTCATTTTCCGCAGTTGCAGACCGTTCAATAAACTGCGTCAGGTCCAACAGTTTGGGAAGACGACCTTGTTCCCTTAGTACTTGCACTCGATCCCTCCACTTCACTTGGAGACGCACAGGCAACTTCCTTGAAACTTCACCCAAAGCCTGAGTGCTCATCTCCCCCAGGCCATCCATAGCGTTCAGAGTCTCATACGCCGTTCTTGCATCATCAGCAAAGGACCGAAGACCTGCACTATCGCGGCCCCCAACAGACGGCCTGCCCTTTAACGAGTCAACACATGCCTGAGCAACAAGATGGGGTTGCCCAAAGCGTTCGCGAAGTACCCTCATGGCACTTGTGTAGCCACCAGTAATACCATCAAAGCCTATGATGGCACTCCGTGCTTCGCCGTCCACAAACTGTAGTAACCTAGCCATTTTCTGGAATTCATCAAAGTTCTGCTGCCCAACCATTTGGATGAATCTTGCGACGAAACGATTAAAGTCCCTTGGGTTGCCGGTAAATTTGACAACATCCAACGACGGCAACATTACTTTCATTGTCAACTGTTCGACTAATCCGGATAACTGTGACACTTCTTGCTCATTAGTCATGTTAGTTACAGGTTGAGCCCGCCCATCAACACGCGTTGCAGTTCCAGTTAATTCTCGTTCTACATTAACGGGTGGTGCAGCCCCAGTCGGTTCTCGTTCCTCGACAACTGGTTTAACGGTCGGTTCTTGTTCCTCTGCAACTGGTGCAACAGCCGGTTCTTGTTCATCAGGAAGCGGTGTAATCCTAGTCGATTCTCGCGCATCTCTCCTCAACTGCTCACCAACCACAGACACCGGTGCTGCAGCGATTGGGCTCATCGCTCCTATCTCCTCTTCGAGTTGCTTAATCTCTCGACACGATGCTTCGAACTGTCGCTCCAATTCCCGTATAGTAGCTGCCCTTAGCAGTGCATCAATTCCTTGAGCATTCATCGGGTACCTTGTCCCTCCATCTTTCATCGTAATTTGAACAAATGTAAAGTCTTATCAATCAACTTCGTGGGATAAGGACAAGATGTAATTTCAGCAGTTTGATCATTTATTAAAGTCCTCTCAACAACTTCACTTCTCGTCAATCTTGGTATGTCGTACAGCGTGATGATACAGTGTATGTGTAGTTCAACTGAAATGACACAAAACAAACCAGCTGTCAGGTGGCGCCGCCTATGAGAAACACTAGGAAACAATGCATCATGTACATTCAGCATGGGAGATTCCTATAGTCCAATTGCCGGATGCCAACAGAAAATTCGTGCATGACCCATGCTAAATGTATCTATTCTCGGACACTCAAAACTGACTAGGAAAAGTGCTTTACACACCACTGATAACCAAACCAACTTGCTAAAGTTATTACAAATATTCTCAAGAAGCATGTCACGTCGCTTGATGGGGTCAGCAAGCATATTAGACTTAGGTAAAAGGATGAAAACTATCTCGACATTTCAAAAATTCCAAGATGGCGCCTTGCCAAACTTGGCCGCACAGCGTGCGAAGTCCCATTCGGACCAAAATAACACTCACTCGAGTAACCTACACACAAAGTAAGGGCATGAGAAGGTAGTTTACTTACATTACGCTGAAAACTCATCCCAATAGACAATATCAAAAGGTCGAAACTCATCGACAAATTCACAGTTCAAAGGGTGAGACAGATGGACACGGACCATCCCTCTATAACACATGGCATCATAAGCGAAAAACATGGGGGACATGACGTCACTATTAGTTAAAGAAATTATTGCCAGATGGCGACACCGTACAGCAACCAATTAAAGGGGAAACGACACAACAGCCGCCTGCTAGCGGTCCTGAAACTTCACAAAATTTGACGTCATAGACGGAAGCCATGGTGTCTGTGTCAATATGGATGACGCCAAGGCGTGCACTTCCGTGTGACGTCGAATGTCGTGGCGTCCTAGAGCGCTAACTTGTGGTGGCCTCAGACGGCAGGAAAGTCTCCCATTAGATACACCTACGATAGAAATTTGGAGACGATCCAGTCATTAGTTCAGGAGTTATTGCACTTCTTGTGTTTTTGGTTTTGGCCATCTGCATGGTGGCCAAGCCAAGAATTGTATCGGACCGAAACTTGGTGTCATAGGTCATCTGACCTTGGGATGTTATATGAACCAAGTTGCAGATCAATAGCCCAAGCGGTACGAAACGTGCCCTGCTAACGGACAACGACAACGACGACGGACAACGCAAGACGACAAATGCGCACAGGTGAGCTAATGAATAGTGGCAGTCGGCTTGTGGTAATCCACTCGACGCGACGCGACCACTCGATGACTCGATGGTTGCTAGGGGGCGGAATTTGGGCTAAGTACAGTCACTGACCACAACCGGTGCCTTAGAAAATTTGTTGCAGAAGTACACCTTCCCACTTTGACTCATTTTACGTAAACTTACATCATCTGGTTGATCTGAGCCACTGACCTGATTGCACCTTGCACCCCTCTGGTTATAAGTCGGCCATTCCAATCCTCTATTAAGTAGGACAGATTAAGCAATCATGTGCATCAAGGTAAGGGGAATGCATAATGGTTGCAGCCCAACGTATTATTCATCGGATTTGAAAATTTAAAAGTGTTTTTGATATTAAAGAATTCTCTGTTAAAGAGCATAACTTTGGAACCCATGTAACCCTGGCGCATCATTACTTGACTTTGGTCCACTTTCCCGCGTGACGTATTGTAAGCTGCGTTGCCAGTGCGGAAACACGACGCATAGTCGTCAAACCGTAAATCTGGAGTGTAATATTGATTGCGACGAAGGTTACCTATGTCGGAATCCACAATCTCGAAATGGTAGCAAAGCATGGGCGGATTGTTGGCCAAGGATGCGCGTACCTGGATCAGCGGAGATCGTGCGTCTCAGAAATACGATAGGGCCTACATGCGATAAGACGAACAAATTTATCCCAATTTCACACGATGACAATTTTTCTTTCTGCTATTACCGGTAGACTATCATTATCCCTCACCTGTGAGCTATAGTCGTCACGCGCCGTCGTCCGTCGTCGTCCGTCGTCGTCGTCCGTTAGCAGGGCACGTTTCGTAACCGCTGGGCCTATTGGCACCAAACTATGTACATATGTGTCACTAGGTGACATGACCTCAGACACCAAGTTTCGGTCCGATCTGATTCCTGGCTTGGCCACCAGGGGGGATGAACCGAAAACCTTTAAAGTGCAGTTTCGCCTTAACCGTTGATCGGATCGTCACCAAATTTTTATCGTAGGTACATCTTATGAGGATACACGACATATCACCCGGGTTTTTGATTTGACGTAATTTTCAAGGTCACAGAGGTCAAAGTTCGAAATTTCATCATCGGGCGGCACGTTTCGTGGCTATTTGTCCTGGATTGTTCAAATTAGGTGTGATGATGTATCTAGGTACCGGTACCCTCTATGTCTGTAGCGGATTTCGGTCCGATCGGACTTCAAATATGGCCACCAGGTGGCTATCTTGGAAATCGGGTGTTGGCCCATAGCTCGTTAACTACTGGAGCTAGAATGTTCTGAACCTGAACAAGTATGTATCTTTGTAGCCTTCATGTGTACAGCAAATTTCAGCGTGATCGGACTTCACAGACCGCTGCGAGGTAGCCATTTTGGAANCTATGTCTGTAGCGGATTTCGGTCCGATCGGACTTCAAATATGGCCACCAGGTGGCTATCTTGGAAATCGGGTGTTGGCCCATAGCTCGTTATTCTCTACTGGAGCTAGAATGTTCTGAACTTGAACAAGTATGTATCTTTGTAGCCTTCATGTGTACAGCAAATTTCAGCGTGATCGGACTTCACAGACCGCTGTGAGGTAGCCATTTTGGAAAATGGAACTTTGACCTATGTGACCGATAAACGTTGTTCAACTTGAAAACCAGTATACTATATCATGTATCTGCATTAGATGTAGGCCTACCTATGATACAAATTTGGCGATGATCCGTCGAATAATAAGTTAGTTAATGCACTTTTTGTCCATTTCAATGCCGAGGAGCCATCTAGTGACTAATTCAATGAACTACAGACACACAGAGACAGAGGTGGGGTCAGTCAGTACATCGACCATGGTAACAGGTAGACCTAGGCCTACAGTCAGTTCATGCAGTGTTCACTGGTTGTGTGACTATCATATATAGGCCTAGGCTATGCTGATATGGTGTACTGGATGACGTGCTGTGTCAGGGGAATCTGATGATGTTGCCTTTGTTTGGACATGACAAACTTGCTTGTGCAGGTAGGCCTTGGTATTTTGACACATTCTTGGTCTAGGCCTAGGCCTTGGTCATACAACCATGATAAGTCAAAGACTTTGATTTCTTTAATGATGGGCCCAATCTACCTAGGCCTACATAGGCCCTTCCCCAATATTTTGATGGCAATGCAATTCAAATGCCTAGGCCTAGTAGGCCAACAAGGGCCTAGGCCTACCCTGCCTTGTTAGGCCTAGCTGTACAAAATAGGCCTAGGCCTAGGCGTACACTTGAACACGCAGTTGTCATCTGTTCTTCTGGGACATTCACCCACAGGTGAGCACATGGTCCATGGACCATTTCATTCTATTGTGTGATGAAACTTTGTAGGCCTACTGGTTGAAAGTGCGTTGTTAACTCTAGTGAACACTACCAGTGGTAAATTTGAAATGTCTTGCACACTCCACCACCTGACAGTGATATTCTATTGTATTGTAATGTATGAAGACGCCGCTCCTAACTATGTACATGTACATGTGCCGTCCAATAGGCGCCGGGGCGGATCCAGGATTCTGGTAAAGGGGGTCACAGAAGGCCACAGACAGACCGCTGAAGGCGAGCGCTGAAGGCACGAAGCCATGGTGCGGGTCCAGCAGGGGTCTCCCCCAGAAAATTTTGAAATCTAGAAGGCCGTTGGTGCGACGTCCCTAATCCCAGCATCTGAGGGACAAATTACGAGGCAATTCTGTGGCACTTTGAAAAAGTGCAATTTTTCTAACGTTGCATCGAAAAATAGGGGGGGGGGGGGAC
>NMRB01005006.1:0-10202 GCA_002633025.1 Notospermus geniculatus
ACCATCATGTTGTTAGTAGTGAGTGTGACATTCTTAGTGCTTGTTTCCCCAGTTGCTATTTGTAAAACTGCTCTTGGTGTTCCTGAATCATTGCTAGGGAACGATGGTTTACCTCATTTCATTAGGAGTATCATTGTATGCATGTTGCCGCTGGCTGAGTTTCTCAATGCTGTCAATCACAGCAGTAATTTCATCCTTTATTGTATTTGTGGCAGACAATTCAGGCGGGCGTTTTTCAATATGCTCAGATGCAAACCGACCAGAAGGTAACCAATAACTAGAAATTGACTTGTCAGTCAATTTGAAAACCCTTTGATATTCGGACACTATAGAGAGTTCACTATTAATGGTCGAGGTTCAATAGACATGATCAAGAGGTCATAAACTTTACAGACTGAAAGGTCAATAGACGATGCGCATTGAATTGAAGGCCAAAATGACATGTTTTATTTTTGTCATTATCAAATTGTACACAGATAGTATAGATTATCTAATGCACAGGGTGATGTAACACCAGCCGCACCTGAATCAACCATGACAGTCAACCCTGAATCAATCAACAACTGCAGAACCAAACTGGAAACTGGTGAAGACGAAGATTAAGAAGATTTTCATTGAGAAAAATGTTTGAATGTGACGCTTTCACCGTCCAGTTCAAGGATTATGGTGATAGACACATATACCTATACGGTGCATTGGCACCGGAGACTTGAAATATTGGAGAAATCATCTTGCAGGAAGTTATGTTTATCGTATGACTGTGACTGTCTATGATCATGTTGTGCTTTGGACAAATTTCTTCTGGATAACAAAATCAAGTTCTGTGACAGTATAGATAGCAAGATGGATATACAAGCCAACAAATTAGCAACACGGCAAACACGTCATACTGGAACCCAACCTGTAATGCCTATAATATAAGACTACACCACAACCCCAGGATGCTTTCGCACATATGATTTCTACGAGAGCAATGTGCGAATCAGAGCGTTTGTAAGGTTTGCTCTCTAACCTCGCCTTCAGGTTTTGTCATGGTGCCACCTACCTCAAGTAGTAGGGCCTAGTTTGTATTAGTGTATCAGCTGGGAACGTGGTGCCAGACAACAACATAGCGCACGTGGCGAATAGAACAGCAAGCAATTAGAAAACGATGCATGTCGAATTTTCCGAGCTCGGATAAGGATAAATAGCAGTTCCGAATTGATAAGGAAGGCAATAAACTATGTACGGTAGGCTTATGAGACACATCCATTGGAAATGAAAGTGATAAATACGAAGTGACAGTGCTAAATGCGTCCTGAACAGAGGGGTGATTTCGAAAAAACAACAGCCAGTAACATACAGATGAAGTCGGCGAAAGAAACCAAGGGTGTGTGCGAGGGTAGTTAGACTGGTACCCGGTCCCAACATCGCTCAATCAATAGACATGATCAAGAGGTCATAAACTTTACAGACTGAAAGGTCAATAGACGATGCGCATTGAATTGAAAGCCAAAATGACATTTTTTATTTCTCTCATTATCAAATTGTACACAGACAGTATAGATTATCTAATGCACAGGGTGATGTAACCCCAGCCGCTCCTGAATCATGACAGTCAACCCTGAATCAATCAACAACTGCAGAACCAAACTGGAAACTGGTGAAGACGAAGATTAAGAAGATTTCCATTAAGAAAAATGTTTGAATGTGACGTTTCACCGTCCAGTTCAAGGATTATGGTGATAGACACACATACGGTGTGCACTGGAGACTTGAAATATTGGAGAAATCATCTTGCAGGAAGTTGTGTTTATCGTATGATTGTGACTGTCTATGATCATGTTGTGCTTTTAGTAGGGGAGCCAAAGGCCAGAATTGTGCAAAATAAGGGTTGGAGGTTGCACAAAAAGATATACAATTGCTCTTAACATTTTTGGGTAGGTATATCTATTCTATATAGAATTGGGAGGACTGCTCGGTCATCTCTCTTGCGAACTCCTGTTATGGCGTTTTGAAGTTTTGGTACTGACTTCACCATTGGACTGGTGGACTCGGCTTTGTACAGGGGCAGGGGGACCAATGTACAGCTAACTTCTGAACGGTTGGATTTAGACCCTATATATGTATTACTAACAGATAGAAATATGGGGACAGTGAATCAAATAAGCATGGTCTTAAATGTTTTCAGTTGTTACATAATAAGAAATTGCAAAATGGGCCAAATACCCCAAAACGCGTGATTTCCACTTGCCAAACACAATTAAGAACATTCTTGGCTGATTCAGAGGCACCATGTTTCTATCTGTTGGTAATACATTTATAAGGTCCAAATCCAACCGTTCAGAAGTTAGCTGTACATTGGTCCCCCTGCCCCTGTTCAAAGCCGAGTTCGCCAGCCCAATGGCGAAGTCAGTACCAAAACTTCAAAACGCCATAACAGGAGTTCGCAAGAGAGATGACCGAGCAGTCCCCCCAATGCTTATGTAGAACCGATATACCTATAAAAAATGTTAATAGCAAATGTATATCTTTTTGTGCAACCTTTAATCGCTGTTTCCTGGCTTGGCTCCCCTACTATTTGGACAAATTTCTTCTGGACAACAAAATCAAGTTCTGTGACAGTATAGACAGCAAGATGGATATACAAGCCAACAAATTAGCAACACGGCAACACGTCATCCTGGAACCCAACCTGTATTGCCTATAATATAAGACTACAACCCCAGGATGCTGTCGGACATATGATTTCTACCAGAGCAATGTGCCAATCAGAGGGTTTGTAAAGTTTGCTGTCTAACCTCGCCTTCAGGTGTTGTCATGGTGACACCTACCTCAAGTAGTAGGGCCTACTTTGTATCAGTGTATTAGCTGGGGACGGGTGCCAGAAAACGACATAGTGCACGTGGTGAATTGAACAGCGAGCAATTAGAAAGCGGTCAAATGGGGTGAAACCACGAAAAGGGGCATTCTCCAAGTTATCCTTCTAATACAGGGAGTGCAACTGGAGTATGGAACAGTCGCACCAGATTCACTGGACGTTGTATTTCAGCAAGGTTTTGTGTGAGTGGATGAAGAGGTGCGAGGTAAAAACCCCTGCTGTGGGAGGATGGAGATCTCGTTTCCCCCTGTACACACTCTAGACAACATTTGTCTAACTTGCTCATCTTCACTGAGTTCAGGTCGAGACTCGGCTTCTCCTCCCTTGACCTTCACGCAAGCAAACCACATTCCGTGTTCAACGGATTTCCCCGGTCCCAAAAATAGCAACCAATCACGGCAAAGCTTGGACCAACCCACATGCATGACGTGTCCCCGCTATTGACGTTGAAAAATCAAAATTTGATAGGATGACATCATTGATATTTTTTCTTCCGTGAACGACGAAGAAACGAGGCTTCTGATTGGGCGCACGAGAAAATCCCAAAGCGTTGAACACGGAACCTGGCTGCTTGCTGCATAGTGTAAAAAGAGATTAGCCGATTTGCACACGATGCATTATGCAGAATGAACATGCTATGACTGGTTTACATTAAAGGAGCACGGTATTGGATCTCAAATGCGTTATTTGACTGCCGACGTAGATGGAGCCACCTAGCGGTAGTAAGACGAACTACAAAAATGCATTACAAATTGTACGTGGTAAATCGGGTCAATTCAGCGACAACGTAGTTAGACCCGGCTTTGGAGAGTAGCGCGGTGGCGCCGGCTGTCGAGAAAAAGTGGCAATACCGTGCTCCTTTAAATTGTCCGCACCAACTTGAACCAACATCGGAAAAAAATAGTTCGATCGGTTAACTACTCAGTGGATAAGTGTAACGTCATCGACTCAAAGGGCCGCAAAAGGGTTGAACAAAACAACTGCGCTGTGCAAGAAACGAAGATAAAGTCAGAAAATACAAATGTCGACGTAAAGCCTAATAAAAGAATCGACTGTATACTATATACATGTGCATATTCCACTCTGTAATTTTATCCTCCAGCAACAGTACCGGGCACTCGTAGCCAATGACGGTCAGTTTTTTTTTAAATTGGAGTAATTTTCTGAAGGCGATAATTCACTACAGCAGTAATTCTATCCGTTTTTCATTTTCCCCCCTATGCGATAAAATTCAGGCACTTTTTTTGCATTCAGGCATTATGAATTCATATCGATATTTGGATTGAGAAAAGATCCATTCGACGCTACGAATCGAATAGAGGTCAAGAGCCGGCTGGGAAACTGTGGATGCTGGATGCAGGCGGATCTTGCTCGAAATATTCAAAAGTGTGTGATGCCGATGAAAATTCTTCGTGCTGACGGATTTTACGATTTCTAGTCATGTGAAGGAATTAGAATCGTTTTTTGATACGACATGAGATATGAGCTGAACTCTCTTCAACACCCGCATAATCATGGACGGAACAACCGCACCACACGAGGTATTAATAGCGGATGCTACAGTACTGTATAACATTCTTATTAGGCTCAAAGCCAACTAAACTCCCTACGCAGTTGTGTACCGCGCCCCCTTCGGTTTACCCGCTCTCCACAAGTGCTTAACTTCGTAAAATTCGCCGCGTATGGTCAACAGATGGAGCTGAGAGAGTCGACCAATGAGAGCACCGAGCAACCGGTAACCAAGCTGGCCTGAGACAATTTTTCATTGGCCGAGCGGTTCGTAGCCATGGTAGCACACGAACATCCGTTGCCAACGGGCCAAATGGTTCTGAAAGCAGCGTGCTGATAGGCTGTAAAACTCGCGCCAGGCCCTGACGCCATCTGTTGACCAAACGCGGCGACTTCCACGGAGAAAGCAGTAATATTGTGGAGAGCGAGTAAACCGAAGGGGGCGTGACTCACAACTGCGTAGGGAGTTTAAAAGCCAACCAGCTATCCAGAATGCCATCTTGCGTTAATTAGGTTTCTTAATGGTCGCTTCAGGGGCAGATCCACGATTTCGAAAAGGGGGTGCAATGTGGTGCTAGAATTACTGAAATCTGCGGTGAATTTCAATGATTTGCCCAAATTCAAGAATTTCACGGTCAGTTTTACAGATTAGTCGGCCAAAAGGTGGGCGTGCGCCGGGTGAGCCACAGGTTGGATCCGCGCCTGCGCTTCATCCCTCGCCGCACACAAAGGCATCAGTATATCGCAGCGACGAAGGGAGCGATCACTAAGAACCTATGATGTTCTAAGGATGCAGTATATGTCATGATGAGTGTCCGCAGTGGGTTTTAGCGGTAAGAAAGAACAAAAAAGGACAACGCGAAAAAACATCTAGATATCACCCAATACCATGTAGAATCAACACATGAAAAAACGAAGAATTTTGGTTCTGTTGGGAAAATTTTGTGAAAAACGTGTTTTTCAATTATTTATGTACATTTCCCTGTACATGTATGTATATTACATGTACATATATGACAAAGTCCTTCCCATAGTTTCCATTACAAGGTCATTTTACAGTAGATTTCGGTTATTATTATTATTATTATTATTTACGGAATTTTTATAGCGCCCTATTCAAATAGAAATTTGCTCTAGGGCGCTTTACAATTAAAACAAAAGATTTAAAACATTACATAAAAGAAACTCTAAGACACTATTAAAACATAGGTGCTACATCAGACTAGTGTACGTTAAAATAATATTGTCTAAACAGGTATGTTTTTAAATGTCTCTTGAATGACCCAACGCCTGACGCTTCCCTTATGGCAGCAGGCAGCTCGTTCCACAGTTCAGGAGCGACCTGTCGGAACGAACGTGACCCGTATTTCGTTGTGCGAGTCCTTGGCACGGACAGGAGCCCCCGGCCTGCGGAACGTAGCTGCCGTCCTGGAACATGCCTCACGATCAACTGGTTAATGTAGCCAGGCGTCAGGCCATTCAAAGACTTATAAACCAGTAAAAGTATCTTGAACCTGATGCGTAGATGGACTGGCAACCAGTGCAAGTCTTGGAGGACTGGTGTGATTTGATCACGTTTCTTAGCACCAGTTACCAGTCGTGCCGCCGCATTCTGTACTCGCTGAAGCCTTTTCATGTGGTAGTCACTGATACCATGCAGGAGGCTGTTACTGTAGTCTAATCTGGAGGCAACAGTTGCCTGGACTAAAGACCTGCATGCCGCATCAGTGAGGTATGGCTTGATGCGACTAATATTTCGCAAGTGAAAGTGACAGACCCTGGAGACATTAGTGACCTGCTTGTCCATCGTGAGGCTTGAATCAAGAAAAACACCCAGGTTCTTCACAAAGGACGATGGCTTGACACTGCAGTCACCAACTTGAACTCCAAGGTCTGACTCTTTGACTGCGCTCTCCAGATGTTTTGGGAGGAATACCATGAATTCGGTCTTTGCATCATTTTGCGCCAAACCATTAACCGCCAACCAAGGCTTAAGCTCATCGATGCACGCTTCGATGACCTGGATTGCTGAATGAATATCCTTGAATCTGACGGCAAGATAGTTTTGGGCATCATCTGCATACAAGTGATATGAGAGGTTGTATCGCTGTAAAATATTGCCAATTGGACGAATATACATACAATACATCTTTGGACCTAAAACAGATCCCTGAGGGACACCGTATTTTATGGTTAGCTGATCAGAAACACTGTCCCCAATCCGGACAGATTGGACTCTACCTGTCCGGTAAGAAGCAAACCATGCAAGAGCCGCCCCTTCTATCCCAAAGGGATAGAAGTTCTCCCAAAGGGATAGAGTTCTCCATAGCATGGAGCACTAAATGGAAATTACCTAATTAATTCCAGCTGATAAAATATCAAACTGTTACTGGGGTTGTTTTAACCCCTTATTATTGGACTTTCTTTTCGTTTCTGCATGTGTTGATTTTCGATGCTATTGGGAGATACCTGGCACACATTTTATCGCATTATCTTTTTTTCACCTTCCTTACTTCCTTCCTTTCTTCTCCCACTCGAGTCATCTAAAGCCGAAGGTTTAAAGCGAATGGCTCGCGGGGTTTGTTTTGATTTTTGGTGGTACCTCCCATAGAGAGTAAATCTATTCTCCAGGCAAAGCCATGCTCCAGTCATAGGCAAAACCTGTGCAAATATGCGAACGTGCACCTGGGGACGAGGTTCCATTAAAAATTTGTTAGAATAAGTTAATGACTGTTTCAAATTCAGTCGGTCAAAATGTATGTACATTTTGTACTATTCGCATTGATTTCGAAGCGGTAGATTTTGCAGAATACGCCTCCGAAGTTTGGCTGTCTAATGCATTTCCCATTAAACTAAAATACTTCTTTCGTCGTTTTCTCAAAACGGCGCTTGGTTTGAGGACATGTCAACAAACAGCTGTCAACAAACCCCGCGAGCCATTCGCTTTAAGACGTGTCATTAGACCCACCCTCTAAGGTAAGTTTCGCAACCTGCTTTTCCACCGAGCACTGCTTACAAATTATGAAAAGAAGAAGACTCTACTCGCTGTAATGAGCAGGGCCGACCGCACAAAACGTCCGATAGTGCAACTGGCGACTATCGGACCTTCTGTACAGTCGGCCCAGGTCTCTGCAAACCGCGAAAACCGTGTGTATGTGTAAACAGATTTTACACTAGGATATCCCACAACGCGTCACACACCTCGCACTGCTCACGAGCAATTGTTACTTTCGAATCACGCCGAAACTGACCGAAAATCTACCTCGAAATAAAAGCATATCATACGTACAAAAAAAAACATATCCATTTTTGCGTCACAATTAGTAAGGTGTCTTTTGTACGCGATTTCCAGGAAAACCCGCAGGTGAGTTTGATTATTTTCAAAGCGGAAAGGACGTAAATGAAGTCTCCGTGTGGTAATTTAAATGTACGGTCAACCAAGTGCATACACTCTTACAAAATAAACCGAACTCAGAAGTGAGTTGCGTTCATACACTTTGCGCATGCGCGTTCTTGATTCTCCGTGTGCGATGGTGGCGTTATCTAGTGTAAAACTCTCCAGAGTCCGTACGTGGTTTTGCGGTTCGTAGAGACCTGGGAAGAGTACTGCTGCAATCATCAAGAATCAATACCGGTGTAACAGTAAAGAATGTCGCTTGGAAAATTGTCATCCTGGGCCCATATTCATAAAACCTTGCTAGTATTAGTTGCCTGCGAAAGTGCCTAGTTTGTACAGGTCAATGTACACAACTAGCAACCAACTAAGCTAGCAAGGTTTTATGAATATGGGCCCTGATCTTTCCCTAAGGTGCGATTAACTATTTCCACTGTGGAAACCAATTTGTTTCCCGGACAGTTTTTCGTCAGGACATTTTCTCCTTTTACAGACGGAGAGATGCTCAATGGAAACCAGGGACACTTCTGTCGCCTTTCCAGACCAGTTCCAGATAAGAACCAAAGCGCTAATTGTCTATTTCACAACTTTCCTGTCAATACCCGTGAATGATTCATGACTGTTATCATTCTAGGTTCTTGCAGACGTTAATGAAACTGGAGGCAAAACTGTGGTACCAGGAGAAGAGAGCGACTATTACGATGACTTATTCTGGGAGTTGTATGACTTACTGCGGCCAATGTGGGATGCTAATGAAACACTTGTACCTGCAATGATTATAACAGGTGTATTATTGAATTCATTAACAATTGCAGTGGTAAGTGTTAGCAAGATTGGCCAGGAGTCAACCAGAATATTACTCATAGTTCTCGCCTTTTCTGACACAGCTACTTTTTTTTGTGAACCCATGAAGGAAACATTATTCCATTTTACTGCTTCGTCCTCGAATGATTTTGACACATGGACTGAGGCAGCCTGTCCTCTCTACAAATTTTTCTCTATCGTCGTCCCGTCATCTTCTCATTGGATGGTGGTGCTAGTGACTGTCGAAAGATGGATATCTGTGACTTACCCATTGAAGGCCATGGTCCTCTGTACTAAAAAATGGACCTATATAGCTATTATGAGTGTGTTGATGATGCATTGTGCTGCTTTTGGTGATCGTCTTCTCCATCAGATCGATTCAAAGACTGGATATTGTGCTTATGCCGATTTTGTTGACAATCAGAGTAAGGATCGGCTATTTTTGGCGGACTATTTTCTTGACAGCATTGTTTCCTTCTGCCTCCCCTTCATCTTCATCATCTTCTGTAACACCTCCATCCTCTATAATGTCATCAGAAGTCGGAATAAGCGGAGGCAGTTGCAGAATTCAGGAGGATCGACAACCAAGAGCCTCAACAGCATGACCATCATGTTGTTGATGGTGAGTGTGACGTTCTTATTGCTTGTTTCTCCAGTTGCTATTTGTAGAACTGCCGTTGCTGTATCTGAATTAGGGATAGGAAGCAAGGGTTTATCTGATTTCATAATAAGCATCCTTGTATTCTTCATGATGCCGCTGGCTGAGTTTCTCAATGCTGTCAATCACAGCAGTAATTTCATCCTTTATTGTATTTGTGGCAGACAATTCAGACAGGCGTTTTTCAATATGCTAAGATGCAAACCGACCAAAAAGTAACCCAAAACGACCTGTCCTGAAACATATAAATGAATAAACATTTCACTATATGATTTTCATAGCGTTTGATTGAAGTGCATGGTTTTCGTCGGGGCTGTCTATGACCAGGGACATGTTTAATGCGAAGATTGTTGTGGCTAGACCGCAACTTAGGGAACCTCACATTTCGTTTTTCAGATATTTCACACATTCTTTGGCATTTTTGTGCATTCGTTTCGAAAAGGTCAAAACACGATATGGGCCGTATTAAAAAATGGTTATCATCGCGCGATTAAGACTTAGACGTGTGTCACTTCACTAAATGTACACATTTCCACCATGCATTTGACGAAGTTACACGCGTCTAAGTCTTAAACACCCTTTTTGAATACGGCCCATTATCTCCACATTGAGACTGAATACGGTACCCGCAGGTAGGCCTACTGGTCATATTTCCACACCAGTCACTTCGACCCAGAACACTTTGATAACAGGCAGACTATTCCGTGCACGTGCACGTGACATGTGAGCGATGTCTGATTGGCCTGTTGGGGTACTTGGAGAGCTGGCATCCTTTGTTAAATATTATTATTATTATTTATTTATTTCTCGTATAGAATACAGTGTTTTCAAAGTTAAAAAAGTGTCGTAAAAACGCGTTACAGGAAGTAAACATATTTACAGTTTACATGTTGTACATTCAGATTTTTAATACCTTCCCCTAAGAGAGACATCCGGAGATGAACAGCGACAAATGACCTGACTTATAGATTTTTGGA
>NMRB01005007.1:0-13424 GCA_002633025.1 Notospermus geniculatus
GAGGTGGAATGAGAGTGAGTGACCCGTGGTATTGATCAGTAGCGCTTCGCGCGTTTGCCGCTACGCGGCGTTCAGGGTCCTTGCGTCCAGTATTCTAACAATTGACCACCAGATGGCACCACATACTGTTCCCGCTGCCGCGCCGGAGAAAGTGTTATAAGGCGCTGCTCCACGTGACAGTTTTCTATCGAAAGTTTGCTGTCAGATATAGTCAATTATTGCTGTCAGACAGCACAAATTGCTGTCATACAGTCACTAGAGAACAACTTCCAGGGGATAGTCTTTGGACAGTTACTATCTGACAGCAAACTTTCCACAGAAAACTGTCACGTGGAGCCGCGCCTTTAGGATTTTGCTAAGTTGCAGCCTGATGGCGGGCGCTGATTGGTTGGACAGAAATAGTGCCATCTGGCGGTAAATCGGCAGAATACCGTTTATTCGAAGCGAACGAAACCACTGCGAGAGGAGTATAATGGGGATGGCGACAATTTTTTTATCCCGATAGGTCGGCGCTGCGAGCGATGCGACCTGAGCGACGTCATTGACGTCATTTTAGGTGTTGACGTTGCGTCATGAGAAAATGACCTGTACATTTTTCTACAGAAATAATGACACAAAAACGTTGCTATTATTGCCATCGTATCTCTTATTGTAAGAGCAAAAGTAATGAGATTAAAAGAAAATTTCATCTGCTACACGATGATGTAAATTTTACTGTCGGGTTATTTTCATGCCAAAATTAAACTGAAATAACGTTAGAAAAACGACATATTGGTCACAACGCTCGCAGCGACGCCGTGTGGAGCTAGTTCAGCGCCGTCCTCATTGTAGGCCTACACGATGGAAATTATGAGAAAAAAGAACTGGAATATCTGGCTAATATGACACTGAGGCGGTCACATTGTTCGTGGCGCCCACCTGCCAAGATCAGGTGACTCTCTTTTGCAGCGCAATATTTATCGGTTTTATCATTTCACATTGTCAATTTGTTGCTACAGGTGCTTTGGATAGGAAGGTTATAGGATGGTTTTGGCCTCTCTCCAATCAGTAGTCAAGGGTCAAGCATACATGACAGGAAAAGTACCTCTCCATTATTCATAAGTAGGCCTATTTGATATTAGATCTACAATGTACTTGACAATTGACCCATGCTACTAACTTATCGATTGCTGGTGCAAATAAATTGAATTCGGTGATCGAAAACCGGATACAACAATGGACATTGAGATGAAGATAAACATAGTTGTGGAGGTAGATAATAAGTAGGCCTACCTTGTCATTATGTCATTTCCAACTGAGAACAACACAACAGGTAAGTCTGTTCCTGAACTCCTGTCGCAGCTTTAAACCGCTAACCACTACGTTAATACCCGCGCTGTGAAACTGCTTCAGTTGATGCGATCTTCAAAGTATTACTAATAGACGGCGTTACCTGTCCGATTCGGGAAATCTATGGCGCGTATTATAATGTAGGCTTGTATCTATGCTACTTGTACTTAACATCCGATGTTGCTACTCTAGCGGTGTATATACGCTCTATACACTGGCCTCTATGATGCGACGACCGTGCTGATATTAGACGCGTGCTCATTCCAGCGGGGGTATTTTTCCAAATTATTGTTGATCTTTGGCGTCATTGTTGATCAACAAAATAGACCTACACCAAAATCGCGGTTAGCAAGGTCACGAAGAGCTGGCTTTGACACCAAAAGTGTCAGTGTGAACAGTNAGGGGGAGGGGGAGGGGGAGGGGGAGGGGAAATTTAACTGCTGCTGCAGGCTTCCTCATGTCATGTCAATATTATTTGCAGACAGCTCAGTTAGGCCGTACACTTCTCTAAACTTCAATTGCGTGCGGGTTTATTTTGCAGACAATAAGCAATGGGGGCACCAAATACAGATTCGGCCGAGTTTCAGAAGTTCTTGGACAGTCAGCAATACACGACAAGGGGGATAAGAAAATATGAGCGCGTGTTTGGCGAGACGTTCGTGAGTCCAGGCGGACTGGAGGCCTGCAAGGTACCGTACTTTTGACGGTCGGCAGATGTCGCCGTTGGTGGTCCGCGCAGGAAGTTGCTGCTACCTTGTCGATGCCGGCACCATTTTGCTTAGTAGTACAGCGAAATATGTTGGCGGAAAAATTTCTCGCGAAAATCGCGAATGGCTGTTGAATCTTTGGGCCATTCGCGAACATTTAGGACGCGAAAAACTTCACTTTACGGTACTGTAATAGTTCTTGCCGTACGATCGTGCAGGAGACCACAGTAGAGTGTAAACCAAGCCTAAAAGTTGACAAAAGTCATCCTACCAGAGACTGAACCATTTATGCTAGGAGGCGGTATCAGATTATTATTCGTCACATCAACAACACGTTGCACCCTAATTTATGAACCACGTGTAATTTATTTCACCGAACTCCGAGTTTGGAGCTGACCTTGCTGCACAAAAAGTGACATAACTTCTGATTCGCTTGACTGTAAGAATATCCTCCATCATGGTCCGGTGACACCTTCACTGAAAGAAATTTCCTTCTCAGGATGAGTACTTTAGGGTACTAACAGGTCCGTCCCTGAGATGAGTAGAAAGGTACTCATAATGAAATTCTGTTTCTGCTCGTATTCATAAAGCGGTTCTATCATTAGAACCGTCTTAGGATGGTTCCAAGTGTACTGGTGAAGTACACTTGGAACAGGTGTAAAGTTTTTCAGTGTTTCCGTGTGTCAGTGTTCCCCCTATTGTTCTGGAAACACTGGCAGATAGATCGAGACGTTTCTCTGTGTGTCCTCCATTGTCGAGTCGCGGCTTATTCCGTCAGACAATAGGGAGCTTTCGTAAGTGCCCGGTTAGGCCATAAGACGACGTTTATCTATTGTTTGGGTATACCCACACAATAGATAAACGTCGTCGTAGGGCCTAACCGGGCGCTTGCGAAACCTCCCTAATAGCAGGGGAACGCTCACAGATGGGGAACGCTCAAAAACGTTACACCCCTAAAGTACATTGCAGGCCTACTCATCCTGAGAAGGAAATTTCTTTCAGTGTTGATCCTGAGTTTGCCTGGTTTGGCCCGGATATCTTTTTAGGGACACCCTGTATACACTGAGCCCATGAGGCAACGTTATTCAAAATACAACTGTACGACATTTAAACTTTCCAGGAGTTGGCATCGTATCTAAATCTGAAACCAGGCCAAAGATGCCTCGACGTTGGCTGCGGACTCGGGGGCAATGCTTTCTATTTGGCAAAGGTAGGTGCACCAATTTAACCAAAGATTTAAAGCAAAAAACCTTCTGTTGCAATTTGTTCCTGGTTAATTCCTAGATTTACTGGACTATGGTTACAAATATGCATTGACACAAGATCATCATCAACCTCACCACCATGAATTAGCTCTGTGTAAATGTTGTACATAGACCGTGTGTAAAAACCACAGGGACTTGACGCGAGATAGTAAAAGCTAGGGTCATAACCCTAACCCTAACCCTATCTAGGGTTTTCACCTTCATTTAGGGTTATACTTACCTAGGGGGATTTTTATTTTTTTTTGTGTTAAACCCTAACCCTAACCCTATTTGAGGGTTGTAACCCTAAGTATAACCCTAAATGAAGGTGAAAACCCTAGACAGGGTTAGGGTTATAACCCTAGCTTTTACTATCTCGCGTCAAGTCCCTGTGGTGGTAAAAACCTATGAACGAGGTCACCATAAATGAGATGCACTACGACGGCGTCACTTACGTTACAATTGATTCACCAAATGACTTCTTCAGAATCACGATGTCCAGGTCCACGGCCTTGACCTTTCGACCAACATGATAAATCATGCGAACGAGTACTTGAACGACCGATACAAAGACGACAGAGTGTCGTTCGTAGTTGATGACGTCACCACGTGCGATTTTGAGGCGAACAGCTTGGACGCCATCTATAGTCAATCGGTTTTTCTACATATCGAGGACAAAATGAGCTTGTTCAGGAAGTTTTGGGTAAGTAAACTCTGGAACCGACGGTACGGCGTAGATGATCGTGGAAGGGCGGATCTAGGATTTTGTCGAGGGGTGGGTTCTAAAGGTAGAGGCCCCTGGAATCCCGAGCGCAGTAGACGCGGGGGGGGGGGGCTGGGGAAAATTTGAAGCTCTGAGACGGGTGTCTACAATCCGAAGATCGAAGATGGAAGACCCCAATATTGAAGATGGAAGACCCTGAAAATCTACAAAACGAAGACCCACCGGACTACAAAAGGAAGACCCCGACAAAAAATCATGGAAGCCATCGCAGTATCTCTCCCAAATTTTAATGACTTGCCACACTCATCAAAAGATGAGTTCAGTACTTTGTTCCAATATACTGGGCCTACTTAGCACAGATCAATGTACCTGTGCTAAGTAGGCCCAGTGTATTGGAACAAAGTACTGAACGGTTTGAATAGGATGAAATTACTGGAAAACGGGTATTTTGATGAGTGTGGCAAGTCATTAAAATTTGGGAGAGATACTGCGATGGCTTCCATGATTTTTTGTTGGGGTCTTCCTTTTGTAGTTCGGTGGGTCTTCGTTTTGTAGATTTTCAGGGTCTTCCATCTTCGATATTCGGGGTCTTCCATCTTCAATCTTCGGATTGTAGACACCCACTCTGAGACGCGATTTTCCGGCATCTGAGGTTGAGAAAGTATTATACAATCCTTTTGTTGAACAGGTGATCTTCCTGTTCTTACTGGCAGCCTCAGCCATTCAGATGCCACGCCTCTTTGACATTTTGAACAGTGCAAACGTACACATAACAATTCAGTACCGGTACCAGTATACAACAGGCCAACAGCTGTCCGAAGCAGGGGGATTATAGTGTTTCGTCGAAACATGGATGCAACTACTGTCACCATGATTACATTGGAGACGCGGGCGGGTGCTACGCCACAAGCGAGATGCTTGATATTTAGCAATAAAAAATGTTATCTTTGGTCGCCAGGGGCGGGGGGGGGGGGGTTCCAACATTTTTAAAGTGAAGTGCATGTAGCCTGTGGTCGTGTTCCAGACATGGCTGAAACCAGGAAGTCGTCTCTTCATTACTGACTACGCTTGCAGCTCCGGGGACCACACACAAGCCTTCACGGAGTACCTTACACATCGAGGGTACCACCTCCTTACCGTGGCACAATACACGAAGGTAGGAAATGCCACGGTGGTGTGGTGGTTCAGGTCGCCGACGAGCGGTCAGAGGATCCCGGGTTTGAATATCTGACACTGGGCGTGAGACTTTCCACCCAGGTGTATAAATGGGTACCGGTCGGAAATGCTCCGATTGTAGCGCTGAATGAGCAGCTCATCTGAGTTCTACTGAAAGGTATCAGGGTAGACTGGGGTTAAAGTGCAAAGTCGGCTGATAACATCTACGGTTGTTGATATCAGACTATACTAGTAAACCCTTAACTTTAAACTTTAAGCGTTAAACATTTACACTTGTACGTTGTATGCGTCTGAGGCAGCCGAGATTAGTTGCCCATGTATTCATGGACGACTGATCTTAGGATGGACAGACGGACGGACCGACACGTTAAGCCAATAAATCCTTCCGATCATTGATTTTTTATAGGTGCTCGAAGATGCTGGTTTCAACACGATTTTGGCAGAAGACAAGACGAGTGCATTCACTGCCATACTAGAGGAGGAACTGAACCGTTTACAAAGCACAAAAGACAATTTCATCAAGGTAAAGACATCGCCACATTGCACATGACACCGCACATCATGGCCTACCATGGCTGAAGGGGTTATTGTCGTCCTGGGTACACATAAAGTGTACCCAGGTTCGATGTCGTCAAGTGAAATTGTACCCTGGGTCCACTTTCTTGTTACAAACTGTACCCAGGTTCTGATTTAGAGACCTCGGGCGAGGTTGTTCTCGGTGAAGTCACTTGATATTGTGCCTGCAAGTTGGCCGTGCAAAAAGCTAAAAGAAGTAGACTGGAAGCCCGTCCTAACTCTTTTACGTAATGAAATTAACAAATGTTAGGACGGGTAGTGGCCGTGCCGTTCTCAAATGTGATTGGTCAAAGGTGGCGCATGGGGCAGAAATCAGAACTACACTTTTGCGCGGAGGACTGAACAAATGACGTCATTGATTCCCCACAAAACACACCGAAATAAGGGTTTTCTGTGCATGTCAACAACTGAATCGACATATGTTAGCCCTCTCAGATTAATAACTTCTATGATAACAGATAGGGCCCGTAAAAACGTGGTTTGGGGGGTGAAAGCGAATGTTTGATCGAGTCAGTTTTCCCCATGCATCACTCTGTACAAAAATGTACAGAGGAATACCGTCGGTTAAATTTGTAAATTTGGGATTGTTCGGGCCTTAAAAACTTACCTGCATCATCCGTTCATCCTCGTGTGTTTCGATTATAATATCCATTCAGATTGTACAAGATAAAACNGCAGCGGAAACAGGGTTTTTGCTATAATTTTGGCACTTTTCATCGTTTTTTCGACACTTGAAAAATCGCACTTTTCAAGGAAAAATGCTTAAATTTTAGCAAAAACCCTGTTGCCGATACAAAAAGTCGTCTATCTGGATCCCTTCGTTTCCCTTATACTTGCGCCCCAAGCATCAGGCAGGTCAATACGGCGTTTGCTCGTTAACCATTCGTATACCGTGTCATTGCCTTCACGATCAATGCCACCTATCCAACAATCACAGTCAACTGAAAAGATGCATGCATCCCCTTACGGAAAGATTCTACACGAAGCGATCCGCTTGAATACGATCGGCGAAGACATGAAATCCGACACGGGGCATTCTGTATCAGCGGGCATTCTGAGCTGCAACAGTCATGACAGTATAATAGTTGTAGTGAAAATGACTGCCCTAGATACAGGTTGGCCGGCCGTAGGCCGTTTTTTTATTGCCCAACCGGGCAAAGAATTTGGGGGGGGGGGCGCAATAGTCCTCGTCGTGGGTCAACTGAAAACGAACAGTATATCTCTGTATCATCGATACGGTAACAGTCAGTGGCTGGTATTCATAAGTTAGGAAACGCTTTTACTTAAGATTTGCACCGCTTCCTCCAATGAAAATATATTAAAAACTCGACGTAAAAGCATTTGCTAGCTTTTAAACGTATCTATCAGTGAATGTCCTTCCTGNGTCATAACAACAGGATCCTGGAACCATACGCTAATTCACATATCCCACGAAATCTTGCCGAGTGAGAATGAGCTCGTCCCTAGGTCTCAAAATCAGAACCTGGGTACAGTTTGTAACAAGAAAGTGGACCCAGGGTGCAATTTAACTTGACGACATCGAACCTGGGTACACTTTATGTGTACCCAGGACGACAATAACCCCTTCAGCCCTACCATGTGTCTGTACTACCTCATACTTCGTACGCACAAACCCATGGAGAACTTCGCCAGGATTTGTGTTTTCCTCGCACTTCGAGTTGCCGTGCACCAATCAGGACACTTGTTAGCCAACCTCGCTCCCAGGTTGGCAACAAGCCAATTAAACCAACCGCTGTCTATATTTTGTGGTTGGAAAGTATTAGGAACGAGGATGGTCAGCCATTCCATCAATTGCGATTTCCCCACTACTCGCATGAACTATGCTGTTGAACAAAAATAACGCCGATTTTAACCAGAGAAGGTAGGTGTACAGAATAACTGACGTGGTAATATGTCCAGGTTTATTGCAATTGTTAACGATCTATGATGAAAAACGAAAACTAACAGCGGGAGTCGGTCCACAAACAGGAACATCCGATTGGAAACGGCTTACCACAGCGAAGTTCGTCAAGGGTTTGTGCAAGCGTAGTCGGAGGGCGGAGCGATGTCACAACCCTTAAGGCCCGTTTCCACTTGAGCGTTTTACGCCGCGTTTTGACGCTTCGCCCATTGTTTGGAAGCAGAGCGGCGGAAAATAACAAAAGATTTGACGCATCACGCGGCGTAAAACGCTCTAGTGGAAACGGGCCTTTAAAGGCTCGTTTCCACAGACGCGTTTCACGCTGCGTGATGCGTCAAATCTTTTGTTATTTTCCGCCGCTCTGCTTCCAAACAATGGGCAAAGCGTCAAAACGCTCACGCTACCGCTTCTGTGGAAACGGGCCTTAAGGCCCGTTTCCACTTGAGCGTTTTACGCCGCGTTTTGACGCTTCGCCTATTGTTTGGAAGCAGAGCGGCGGAAAATAACAAAAGATTTGACGCATCACGCGGCGTAAAACGCTCTAGTGGAAACGGGCCTTTATAGTAGTCAAGATGTACACCGCAGGGACTGTTGAAGGATGAAGTCATTACCTCGACAGTGCCCAGTGCTACCTATAAAGAGGTATTTATCGCGCAGTACATGTACATGTACGTCACAATACTTGTAGGCTTATTGTGAAGTAGCCTACTGTTGTGTCCCACGGGCGAATTTTGGCCTACGACAAGGGACGAATGAAAAAAACTTAGCTCCTGGTAACAGTTCTTAGGCTGTCGTGTATGTTCGTAGTGATTCTCTGGCTCGCAGAAAAAAATTCCAAAAGTTCAAAATTTGCCCGCGACAAAATTTTAGTCGAAGTTACATCGTATGTAGTCGCACTCATGTCGTGCATGGTCGTAGCAATTCGTACAGGTCTTGCTTATGGAAGAATGACCTCGACTATCTACGACAGTCTACGATTAGCTACGAGTAATGTGCGAAGAAACTAGGAGCATCTACGACCACCCACGACTAACTTCGTCTACGCCTACGTGTGTTCGACCAATCAGCGACCAGTTCACAACTCGCGTTGGCGGTAAGCTTCGACAGTATAGTTTTCGCAAAGCCCCAGAAACGCCAACGCGAACGTCTATCCTTTTGCTCGGTGCTCTCTTCGTAGCATCGAACAATGGATTTGGCGTTCGCGTTGAAGTTTCGGGGCTTTGCGAAAACTCCCTATTGTTCAACAAGGTACGAATACCTACGGATTGTGGACGCCAACGTGCAATTTGCTACGAAGCTCGCGATCAATCAACGACTGTGTACGTCCGAATTTCGCCCATGCGAAACACTACGAATGCTATTAATATCGTAGAGGGAATATCCCAGACTTCAGATTCCCCATTCGCCGTTTGTCGTGCGCAAAATTCGCCACTTTCACCCTACTATTACCCATCTGCTTTAATTTTTTCAGGACTTCAGTTCCGAGGAGTACGACTACATTCAGCGCGGCTGGCAGGACAAGATACGGAGGAGCAAAGAGGGGGAGCAGCGTTTTGGGTTGTTCGTTGTCGAAAAGTAGGAGAAGAACATAGTGAATGTTGTTGTGGCAGCAGAAAGACACCAAAATTGCAGTTCTAAGGTCGCGGAGATCTGGCATTGCCGAGGTCCAGGTTCTCTGTTGGTGATGGTCGGGCATTGCCGACCACACAACAGGCTGTTGGTATCTTCGAATCGAAGTCCTGGATACACCTTTTGATTTGATAGCTGGTGGAGAAGCCAGACCACAGTGGCAAATTCAGGTCACTGTGATCTTATAACTGTGATTTTGGTGTACATGTATGCTTATAACCTGGCAACTGATTGAATTGGAATTCAAATTGATTGACCAAGTAATCGAGTGTGATTCAGAACAACTCACTTCACCAAGCACGATCGTGCGTGAAATGAAAAAAAAACAATGGCCACGTGACAGAGCAGGTCATTACAGCATAAACCGTCCCGTTGGTTAAAGGAGCACGGTATTGCCACTTTTTCTCGACAGCCGGCGCCACCGCGCCACTCTCCAACCCGAGGGTCTAACTACGTGTCGGCGAATGACCCGATTTACTGCGTACATTTTGTAATGCATTTTTGTAGTTTGTCTTACTGCCGCTAGGTGGCTCCCTCTACGTCGGCAGTCAAATAACGCATTTGAGATCCAATACCGTGCTCCTTTAAGCCGAATCGGTTAATGTCGTCCTGGGTATAACAGAAATATACCCAGGTTCAACGTCGTCGCACAAAACTATACCCTGGGTATAGTTCGACCAACAAAAGTACACCCAGGATTGGATACAGCACCTGAAGACGAGATTGTTCTCGCAAATGTCACATGACCACTAGCGTGACAAGTCGAAAAACATGTTTTCAATTCACGGATTTGTCAGGAACATGCCGCCCATGTAAACGACAGAAGTACCAGTCAGTCGCGTGCGGTCCTGTTGATCACGCGAGATCCGTTCCTAACTCGTACCTAGGCTCAAAACTACGGTACTGGGTATAATTTTGTCGATCGAACTATACCCAGGGTATAGTTTTGTGGGACGACATTGAACCTGGGTATATTTCTGTTATACCCAGGACGACATTAACCGATTCGGCGTTATAATGCTAACATCATACGCTTTGCCTGTACTTTAGGGGGAAGCGGTTGTTGTACATTTTCATATTGCTTGGATCCAGGCCCCTCTGAGAAAAGCAAGAAAGACACCCCCAGTTGACTGTTTTTATGGTTCAATGTGATCACTGTGCTTTATAGAAACAGAAAATGGGCAAAGTCCCAAGAATTACAGCTTAATTACATTACGTAATCAAAAATAAAGAAATTCACCAAACATGAAAAACAGGTACAATTTTCTCAGAGAAGAAGCATGTAAATGACACATTCAGGGAGTGGCAGCAATGTCACGAACCCATAGAACCTGGGGTGGCAAGGGTGTCTTGACCAGCACTTCATAGACACCATACACGCTCAGGAAGTAAAATCCAAAAGTGTCATGGCCGCCCTAAAATCTGGCAGCATTCTTCATGGAATTCACATGTGGAGTACTCTGAAAATTATTGCAATCAAAAGGGGTGGACTGAGTAGAAATAAACACGAACTTTATGATCAGCATGCGTTTGATCTTCAAAATATAACATTTCTTGGGAAAGTATTCCGACTAATAGTCTTTTATTTCAGCTTATCAGCTAATTAGTGCATTCTAAGACGCGTCTCGTTCAATTCCTTTTGACTGATAGACCCCACAGGTGCCTTCATTTTCGTCATATAACTTGTACTTTTATGGCATTTTGACGTGTTTTATTTACAAACGCTCCAAAAATTCACAACGTCAGCTTGCCCTTATCTTGGTTATTTTGGTTCATCCTGGTTCACATCTTGTGAGACTTAATATCAGATTTGATGTGACGGGTCACATTTCATGGGAAGCGACTTGTAAAAAAAACGTCTTTTCCGTTGTGACGGCCATTTGGCGTCGTCGTCATTATTTCTGGGGATTGCGGGAGAGGTACTGGTGGAATCGGGTCTTCCACCAAAACTGGATGTCGTGGTGGTGGCGGTAAGGCTTTTTTTACATAGAGGTATTCGGTGTACGAAAACCCGGTTGACAATGGCTTCATCGTCGTGAATCCATTTGAAGCCTTAACCGGCGTTTTCGTATACCGTATACTTCTATGTAAAGGAAGCCTAAAGCCCCCGTCACATATCCACTCTGGGGCCCGTAAGGCGAGTAAAAACAGACATTTTAGCCAATTTCTACGGTGCCCAGTTTGATCCAGTCTAATTTTCGCATATCTATTATAATTCATCTTAGATCCGTGTTTCAGTCTCTAAAATCCACAGCAAGCCGCTGGGTGGGGAAAATCGTATACGGGGCCCGGTGCATTTGTGACCTGGGCTTAAACGAAGCTGCTCCAGTAGCAGAACAAACAATAATAGCACGGCTCATTGACCTTGTTCCAGTTACTTGGTCAAACTCGTTTTAGCTACTTGGTCAACAAGGAAATGACACTTCCCACTTGCTCTCTTGGCTGAATTAACTGCATGTATTGCATCATTGATTTTATCCATTTGGTAAAGTCCATTCCAGATACCTAAGGCAAATGGTACTAGGTTGAACTCTGCAATGTTACACGACCCTGTCCACTATTTTGACGATCTATTGCACAATACTTAACAGGCGAGTCCAATGGTGAAGTTTATAATGCATGTCGCCTTGCCCGATTGACTGTGTTTGTGGTGAAGCTGTTAGTAATAGACTAACCACAACTGACAAGGTTAGCCAAGTGCGATTTGCCTTAGGTATCTGGAACGGACTATATACCTGACCAAGAGGCGGAGTTTTTAGCGGTTTTAATATAACGGCCGTTTAGACGATACGCCAAAAACTCATTCGATTCAGATTCAATCCGATAGGCTTGTTGTACCTGACTCGATGACTCGATGGCGCGATGACTCGAAGGCGCGAAGAAGGCCAGTTAAATTTCCTGCATAGTTGGTGTGACTCATTTTAATTCGAGTTCCGCATTTCAGAACATACTATGCAACCTTTTCAGGAAGGTGAAATAAGCCACCTCTGGCATATTTTTATAACCATCGTTAAACCACATACCTTTTCCCAATTTTAGTATAACTCTAAAGCCGTGACGTCATTTGCGCTTGGAATGCATGATTGTTGTTGTGCAGGAAGCAGCAGAACTTATTCAAGACTGTTTTTTTTTCGTTTAAGTGTTTTGAAAAAGTACAGTCCAAGAATTTAATTTTCATTAGGGGGCTACACAATAAAAAAACTCAAAGAATTGTAAAAGGGGCCGAGGAAATAAGATGTTCTGCGGTATGGCTGGGATCATTTCACTATTACTGCACAGATTTCAACCAAACTTGGTATGGTAATAGTGGTGGGGCTAGGGGACCTTCTGGTACCACCCATCATTCTGTTATGTAATCCCTAGCAACAGCATAGCAACCTTATTGTTCTGCGGTGTTTCTGGGATCATTACACTATTTTTGCACAGAATTATACCAAACCTTGTAGGATGATAACGGGGAGGCTAAGTTACGTCATGGTACCACTCATTATCCAATTATGTAATCCCTAGCAACAGCATAGCAACTCCATTGTTCTGTGGTACTCCTGGGATCATTTCAATATTATATTACTGATTAGAATTCAACCAAACCTTGTGGGATGATAATGGGGAGGCTTAGCTACTTCATGGTACCACTCATTATCCAATTATGTAATCCCTAGCACCAGCATAGCAACTCCATTGTTCTGCGGTACGCCTGGGATCATTTCAATACTGATTAGAATTGAACCAAACCTTGGAGGATGATAATGGGATAGGATATGGAATGGAACAGAACTTTCAGAATGTGAAGCTCAGGACCCTTCATTGGCAGGACTGTGGTTGGTTGAGATGAAGGGAACGAAATATTGAGAATGCCAAAGCAACCATATTTAGGTGGATTGCTCCTGGCTGACATGGAATAGAACAATTGAAACAGGAAAAAATGCGCTGTTGCTTGTGGATTAATATAGATTTGGAAAAGGTACGCAAGGTAGGTGATCCTTATATCATCATACCATGTTTCTTTGTCCAAATAGCGAAACGAACATAGCATACAACAGAACAATCCTCTTACTAGGGTATTGCATAACAGTGTGATGAGTCGTACCACAATATTTAGCCCACCATATCATCCT
>NMRB01005007.1:13684-26707 GCA_002633025.1 Notospermus geniculatus
GCTCTGCTGTTGCGAGGGATTACATAATTGGGTAATGAGTGATACCACGAAGTAGCGTAGCCTCCCCATTATCATCCTACAAGGTTTGGTTGAATTCTAATCAGTAATATTGAAATGATCCCAGGGGTACCACAGAACAATGGAGTTGCTATGTTGTTGCTAGGGATTATATAATTGGATAATGAGTGGGTACCATGACGTAGCGTATCCGCCCCATTATCATCCAACATGGTTTGGTTGAATTCTAATCAGTAATATTGAAATGATCCCAGGGGTACCACAGAACAACGGAGTTGCTATGCTGTTGCTAAGGATTATATAATTGGATAATGAGTGGAACCATGATGTAGCGTATCTGCCCCATTATCATCCTACATGGTTTGGTTGAGTTCTAATCAGTAATATTGAAATGATCCCACGGGTACCACAGAACAATGGAGTTGCTATGCTCTTCCTAGGGATTACATAATTGGATAATGAGTTTTACCGTGATGGCACTTAGCCTCCCCATTATCATCCCACAAGGTTTGGTTGAATTCTAATCAGTAATATTGAAATGATCCCAGGGGTACTGCAGAACAATGGAGTTGCTATGCTGTTGCTATGGATTACCGGTACATAATTGGATAATGACTGGTACCATGACGTAACTTATCCTCCCCATTATCATGCTACAAGGTTTGGTATAATTCTGTGCAGAAATAGTGTAACATCCCAGGAACACCGCAGAAAAATAAGGTTGCTATGCTGTTGCTAGGGATTACATACCAGAGTGATGGGTGGTACCACTAGGTCCCCTTGCCCCACCACTATTACCATACCAAGTTTGGTTGAAATCTGTGCAGTAATAGTGAAATGATCCCAGCCATACCGCAGAACATCTTATTTCCTCGGCCCCTTTGCCCCAAATTTGAAAAATATCGTCCAATAATGTAAAAATCACTGCAAGAATTAAAAGAAGGTTTACCAAATTGAAAAAAAATACACTGCAAGATTTATAAAATATCTTCCAAGATCTGAAAATTTTCGTCCAAGATTGTCACGTGCGTCTTGCCAAGACGCACGTGACCACAAAACTGATGACGTCATGAAGTGCATGAATAACCCGGGTTCATTTCGTCATTTTCATGAATTTTACATGACAGCTTTGACGCATTGTGACACTTCCGGTGAAGATCATTGCTCAAAAGGGCTGAAAATTACCGCTATACCTCGTCCAGAGTTTGGAATAGGGAGACAAGACCAATCCCTACAACGTTTCAAAAGGGACCCATAGTAAATTCTCAAGGACTTAGGAGCTGTAGGCCTAGTTCGAGGCTATCCTTCATTTCATGATTTACGCTGAATATCAACCTCAATTCACCTCTTCATAGCTGGCGACACAACGTCGGTCTACTTCTGCCGTTGATCCATTCCACTTCTTAGAAATAACCAGCTGAACTTTATTGGGTAATTTGGCGGTCATCGAGTCATCGCGCCATCGAGTCTTCGCGTCATCGAGTCAAGTACAACAAGCCAATCCGATAGGAGCAGTCAGTCGCGCGTATTGCCAAAAGATGGCAGCAAAGTTCTTTCGGACAATACACAAGAAACTCCAGTGGCACGTCATTGGTGCTCGATCAGGAATGAATGGGTTCGCTATAGGCATTGAATTGGGCCGTAGTGACACGTATTGGTCAACTCACTGACAGCTCCTATTGGATCCGATCAACCCCCATCGGGTCTCATTTGCGTTTAGACGAGATTTGAATGTGGTCGTATGTGGTCCAATGCGGATTCGATCGGATCGCATGTGGATTTTTGCCTGTCGTATAAACGGCCCTTATGAGTGTTTGTTACAAGAGGATACAGAAATTCAAAATTTATACTGTAATCTATGCAATAAAGTGGCCGCGGCGGGAAACCAAATTAACGGTTACTATCACCAAAAAGGAATCAAACATAAAGGTTCAACTAACAAATTTAGCATTTTATAAAAATGTGGACAGTATCCCTTTAAACCTCAACATATTTGCATTCTGATTCTTCCATATGATAGGCAAGACCCTTTTGCATGTTTTCTGCAAATTTTGTTGACTTCCGATAAGCTGATCTTATGATACAAAAGGACTGAATTAATGAGAACCCCACGAACGATGTGAGCGCAGGGTCATCTCTGTACATTTGAATAGGCTAACGTGCATTTGCACATGGAACACTAATTGTGCTGAAGTTGGACTTCCTGATCTTTGCTTGAAGTATTGAGAAAAGTCAGACTTTAATGAAAGTGCGGCTGATCGTGACAGGAGAGAAGGACAGAATCAATCAGGTTCGTTTCAAAAGTAGTTTAGGAGGACCCGCCAAAAAGGGGCTGTTCACTTTCGGAACCATTTTCCCAACTAACTTTTCACTATGTTGCAGTTGTTTGATTCATGATAACTTCAGGTATAACATTTAACAATGTGAACTACATGTACATAATCATGAAAGAAAAATATAATATCAGTTTCATTTTAGGAAAACAATAGAGCATTTGCAAACTGTCCGAAATCAGCATGAAAACAGTGAAATTATTCCCTAATGTTTGTTGTACCGAAAGTGAACAGCCCCTTTCATTTGTTTCTGGCAATTCCACAAATGATAAATCCCATCCCTTTTAATAAATACTTCGCATGAAATATTCACGACATGATTCTGCAGATGATTGTGTTGATGGCGTGTGCTAACCCATCATTGTCATGATGAAATAGGCAGTCTGACGTGAAATTGAGAAGGGACGAATATTTAAATGCAGCAACAGCAGTCCATGGATCGACACCAACCATGATGATGGGAGGTTGGAAGCATTCGTGGTCGAATTTTGCAATTTTTCTATTTGCTATTTCAATTTTCCGATATGCAGGCATGGCAGAAGGAAGTGAGTCGGGCGGAGGACAGCCAGGTAAGGAATTCGTTCGGGTTTGAGCAATATCAGTCACCAATAATTTTATTTCATGATTTATAGTATAGTTGTCAGAAAAGTCAATGTCTATGTGCCATTGCCTCATCGAGGGTCCGTGGGTTCGAATCTGGTAGGAAGCAATGTCTTTCACCTTAGAAACCCGATTTCTATTTCATATTCTATATCTCCTTTTATGTGACCCCTCGCATAACATAAAACTGTTTGGGTTCGGAGATTGTTTGGACTACTCGCAGGGTACTGATGGACGCCTCGTTTAAACATGGGCCATTGGGCCATCTTTATGAAGATGGGGATTTGGCCTAGTGGTTAAGGCGTGCTGCCCCTTAGTGCTGGCAATTGATGCCTCACGCGAGGGTCCGTGGGTTTGAATCTGGTAGCAACCAATGTCGTTCACCTTAGAAACCCGATTTCTATTTTATATATTAGTTGCGCTTCCACTACAAAAAAGCCGGTATTTGTCCGCTCTTGCTCTGCTTCCATTACAGAATTGCCGGGTTTAATAAGTCCGGTTCTATTAAGTGCGGATCTATTTAGTTTCGATAGGTCATGCACAGTCGCAAGCGACCGTGGAGCCACCTGTAGCCGAGCATAATACTACAAATAGATCCGGTGTTATTGCCATTCCACTACAAAATTTATCCGCATCTAGATTCGGAGTATGATCGGCTATGCTATCCGAACTAAATAGATCCGCACTTAATAGAACCGGACTTATTAAACCGGCAATTCTGTAATGGAAGCAGAATAAGAGCGGACAAATACCAGCTTTTTTTGTAGTGGAAGCGCAACTTCTATGTGTCATCAAGATGACTCTTAAGCCTCAGTCTCTCAGTAACGTTTTCTAAAATTAGCCTGGTGATAGACCTTTTGCAGTCGCTGCCCCCATCTTTTTATTGTCCTACCTGATTACATCATGAACTCAGGGAGTAGTCAGGGGTAACATCTGCCAGTGTTTCCCTATGCCAGTGTCCCCCTATTGTTTGTGAAACGCTGGCAGGTAGATCGACACGTACATGTATCAGTAGCCCTGTTTACACCTGTCTGAAAAAGCCCGGACTTTTCGAAGCCCGGGTCTGAAATAAGCTCGGGCTTTTTGAGAGTGTATGCGGCATGTATGGGTTTTAAAAGCCCGGCCTTTATTTAGACACGGCGATTCGTAGGTGTAAACGCAAAAAAACCGGGCTGAACCCGGACTTTTATGTAGTGTAAACAAGGCATCTGTGTGTCCCCTATTGTCAAGTCGTAGCTTATTCCGTCAGACAATGGGTCATATGAATAAAGACTAGTAAATGCTTTTACTTGAATTTTGCAATACAAATGCACTAGGCAATGCTGTACAAACCTCAAGTAAAAGCATTTGCTAGTCTTTATTCATATGACCCATTATTTCGGGAACAATTACACATATGGGGAGCACTCAAAAAATGCTTCACCGGTCGCAAACACGCTATCTTTTCGTAGACGACGAGGTACATGTATATTATAGAGTTTTCGCAAAGCCCCCGAAACGCCAACGCGAACGCCAAACCCATTGTGCGATGTCACGAAGGGAGCACCGAACAAAAGGATAGATGTTCGCGTTGGCGTTTCGGGACCTTTGCGAAAACTCTGTATTTTACCAACATGGACGCGTTCGTCGTATTGTCACTGACATAAGTTTTGTCTACACCTGATGGCTTGAATATTTCAAATACTACTGGGCCAATTTTAACACAGTTTGTTCCGTATGAAAATACATCTTGTTGATCATTTCTGCAATCCAAATTTTGGAACTTTCGAAGTATCGTAATTATGCAATAGCTCATCAGAAAAAAAACTCTAAAAATTAAATTTTCTATCATGTAATTTTTTTGCAATTTTTGTTGCAGTTATGATAGAGTGGAACTTTGTAAGGTGTTTGGGCTTTGTTTCAACAAAATATGTTGAGTGGTTGTTGAGATATTTGAGATTATCGAAATTTTGATAATTTCAGTTTTTCGTGCCTTTCAGGAAAATTTGATGTCATTAGATAACGCTCACCTCAGAATACAAAATTTTGGAACTTTTTGCGTCAACCGGGCAGAAATATTACTTATTTTTTAAAATATCAAAATGCTGATATTTTGAAAAATGTGCTTTTACGCTAAACGTTCCAAACCTTCATACTTTACGTTTTTAGATGAGCTCTGTCTACTGATATCACTAATTATCAAAATGTTGATAATCTCAAATATCGCAGCAACCACTCAACAGATTTTGATGAAACACAGCCCAATATCCTTAGAAAGGTCCACTCCATCAAAACTGCAAACCCCCAAAACATAATGGAAATGTTGATTTTTAGGATATTTTCTGATGAGCTGTTACATAACTACGATATTTCCAAATTTCCCAAATTTGGTGCAGAAATATGACCAACAAGATGTAGTTTCAGCTGTTACAAATCGGGTTATAATTGGCCCAGTAATATTTGAAATGTTAAAGGTATCAGGTTTAGATAAACTTATGTCAATGACTGTACGTTAACATCCCTCAGCATTAATAAAAATATCCTGGCATGTAGTGCAATCTCGTCGGCGTACCACGTAGGCGACAAGGGTTCCAATCGCCGACGATTCTATATTTGACGACAAGAGTAATCATATTGTCATATGTTAGTTATCACAGATAAAAAAACACGAAACACCTTTAGTTGATTATTTTGCCCCCCCCCCCCAGGTCCCGGTGCCCTCTGCAAGCCCATATGGATGTAGGACGTTACCCATATCTAGCTCCAGCCAAAGGGGGCTGTTATTCTTTCCAATGAATCCTTTATACATTTAGCATTCCTCTTCTCATACATCATTTATTTTGAAAACGGTATTATACCAATTACATGAATTATGCATCAACACCGTTCACGTGTGCCTATCATGAAAATGATATTGGTTATCTTAGGACGTCATATCATTTTAGAGAAAGCTTTCCATGCCAAGCATGACATCAGGCATTCCATTTCACACCTCATTTGGTCCTACTTTCGCAAATGGGTGTTACCATAAAGGAATCAACCATAAAGGTTTAACTGCGAACGATGAACTTACTGAGGGATACATTTCATGTGTTGCCACCAGATGTCTCTCACTGCCTGAATTTTGGCTTTACGTAATAGGCAGGAGCTTCAACTTTTTTTGTCGTGAAGAGGTACTGGTACATGAACCTGTCAACTTGATGCTTTGAATTCCATTTCTGAGGATAACAGGACGTTTTTCAGGACAATTTGTGCTCCATGTGCAAATGCCCGTCAGCCTATTCAAATGTACACAGATGACCTTGCGCTCACATCGTTCGTGGGGTTCTGATTAATTCAGTCCTTTTGTATCATAAGATCAACTAGTTGGAATTCAACAAAATTTGCAGTGAACGTGCAGAAGGGTCTTGCCTATCATATGCCGGAATAATCAAAATGCAAATCTGTTGAGGTTTAAAGGGATATTGTCCACATTTATAAAATGAACATGAGAAAATTCTTTGGTTACTCTATCTACATTTATTTTAGAAACACAACGTTTCAACCAGTGTACCCTGGCCGTAGTCCTGTGTACAAGTGAATAGCACATGAGGAGAGGAAGCATAAATACCACACTGTTTCTTTAAGCATTAGGCAAACATTTAGACAAAATACATACTGTTTTTTTAAGCATTAGACAAACTTATGGATAAAAGTCCAAGGGAAAAAACTGCGGAATCACAGGCTGTAGCAGCTAATTGTTCAGTTTGGCAATTATGTGATTGTAGGCATTAGGTATGAATAGTCCAGTATCCCTGTTGAGGCTGGGTTGGTGTCGTTTGATTTGGATGGCTTCTCTGAGTTTCCTGTTGTAATCTTTGTCCAGCCGGGAATTGAGAATCTCTGTCTGCTCCCAGATGATTGAATGTCCTAGGTTTGCACAGTGTTCATGCACAGCAGATTTAGGGTCCTTTTTGTGCTCTGAAATCCTTGTGCCAAGGGGACGTTTTGTTTCACCAACATAACATTCACCACAAGAACACGTTAGTTTATACACAACACCTTTGGCCTCATGTTTGTTTTTACATGAGGCTACCTTCCTTCCATTTGCATTGGACAAAGATTACAACAGGAAACTCAGAGAAACTCAGAGAAGCCATCCAAATCAAACAACACCAACCCAGCCTCAACAGGGATACTGGACTATTCATACTTAATGCCTACAATCACATAATTGCCAAACTGAACAATTAGCTGCTACAGCCTGTGATTCCGCAGTTTTTTCCCTTGGACTTTTATCCATAAGTTTGTCTAATGCTTAAAAAAAACAGTATGTATTTTGTCTAAATGTTTGCCTAATGCTTAAAGAAACAGTGTGGTATTTATGCTTCCTCTCCTCATGTGCTATTCACTTGTACACAGGACTACGGCCAGGGTACACTGGTTGAAACGTTGTGTTTCTAAAATAAATGTAGATAGAGTAACCAAAGAATTTTCTCATGTTTAGTTTCACCTATCTAAAATGTCACTCAAAGAATTTATAAAATGCTAAATTTTATAAGTTGAACCTTTATGGTTGATTCCTTTATGGTCCACCATTTTCCGAACGTTTCTAGTCGGTGATGTATGACTGGAGAAATCCAATTAAGTATCATTTTAAAGTGCTCTGCCTCATAGCTGCTTGAACCCACTGACGCATTTTCACGCCGCGATTTCCTGCTTGGGTGGTGTTGTCACAGGCAATTAACCAATAACAAAGACCTTTGACCATAAAAATCGGTCGCGCCAATGCAAATTGCCTGTGAAAGCTGTCGCGTTTTTCCGCTCTCCGCCTCGCAAATCGAGTGAGTGGGTTGAAGCGATTTATCGATTAAAGGTTGACTCCACTCATTGTGTGAAATTCTGAATTTTTGAAATACATGTATCGTTAATACTCTAACCTCTTAGATGTAAGACCGGTTCATTAACTTGGTTCAAGACCGCCTCCAATTATTATGCAGTGAGAAGGGAACATGCATTGCTCTCTGATTGGCCAGATATTCTGTTGGCCAAGTCATGAACTTCTGCTTGCTCATTCAAGACATATGTAGTTGTTCTATAGGAAAAATTGGGTTCCTGATGCATGAAATTTGAAGAAACTGACCACAGTTGTGACCTTGATGGCACATCTTACGTCATCAAGCTGTACAATTAACAATAAATAGTGGGTGGTCCTAGGCCTTGACTGGAATATTTGGAACTGGTTTTACATCTAAGAGGTTAGAGTATATTCAAATTCATTGACATCTGCAACATGTCTTTTTTTTAATCAGCAAACTCATCATTTTAAGTACTTTAATTGAATCCCAAGGGGACCATTGCACAGCACATGTGATGTCATATGTGTCAATGCACATTTATGAAGGAACAACCAATAGGATTAGGCACACCCAGTATTAGCTCATTCACTACAAAAGTCGTCAGCCTATTAACACTGCTGACATAACAATTCATGGCATTAGTCTCTATGGATTGACAAAAATTCAAAAGGTTGTGAGTGGAGTCTCCCTTTAATGATGCATATTATGGCCTACTTGGAATAATGGCGGTAGTTTGGGAGTGGTTTCTCCAAACAGAAGTAGAACATTAAAAATTCGCAAGAACCAATCAGAACGCGAATAGTTAGAGACAGCCTCAGACTTCCCCTGGGATCGGGGAGTGAACTTGAGGGGCTTCTACTACAGGGTGTATCAGAAACAAATAGAGTCTCGAAAAAATCATCATAAAATAAACGTGGAGGGGAGTTTTGAAAAACTGGCTATATCCCTTTGTAGAGGATGTGATGCTGCATTGAATGATACAAGTGTCATTCTTTACACTTTACGTTTCAATGAGCAGGGACAGTTTGAATTTTGAAAAAAAAATTGAAGTCCTTTGCGCACGGGAATGTGACGGTTAAAATTGATGTGTCGAAATGAATGAAACGTTTAGACTGAGTTTTAAGGCTTGTGTCCACATTGTGCGTTTTACGCTGCGTGATGCGATAAATCTTTTGTTATTTTCCGCCTGCTTCCAAACAATGGGCGATGCGTCAAAACGCAGCGTAAAACGCACATGTGGACCCAGGCCTTTACCCATGTGCCGAAGCGTTTTGGAAATAATTAATCGTTTCACCCTCTACCCCGAAACAAAAGTCTAATTTTTTCTGATACACCCTGTAGTTAATCATCTGTTATTTCCAGCAACACTTGCCGATGTCATCTCTTTTTAATCAATAACATTACTGCTAACCCAAATTGACATTTTTATAACGGAATGTACGGAGCAGGGGTTTACTTCAGTAATAAATTTGGTGTAATAGATTACTTTAGGTATAGATAATCGATTTTTAGCTCACCTGTGAGCTTTTGTCATGGTGCAGCGTCCGTCGTCCGTTAGCAGGGCACGTTTGATCTGAAACTTAGTACACATATACCCCTAGGTCCGATGACGTATGACACCAAGTTTCGGTCTGATTCGATTCTTGGCTTGGCCTCCAGGTGGCCAAAACCAAAAACACAAAATGTGCAATAACTCCTGAACCAATGAGTGGATCATCTCCAAATTTTTATCATAGGTGTATCTAATTAGGATACATAACATATATAACGAGTTTTTGATTTGACCTACTTTTCAAGGTCACAGAGGTCAAAGTTCTACAAAAGTAACGAACCTGCCACAGTTGTTCATTATTTCACCGAGGGACTTCATATTTTGCATAAACGTGTACTAGAGGGTACCTTCAAAAATACCGAGTTTCGGCCCGATCGGACATCCAATATGGCCGCCAGATGGCGTACCCTGAAAATCATCCAAGTGCTGTAACTCTGGAACGGCCTGACCCAGAGTGCTCAAACTTGATATTTACCTCCCTCTATTATGACATTTACAAGCACGTCAAAGTTCGGCCTGATTAAACTTCCAATGTGGCCACCAGGTGGTGTAACCCGAAAATCACCAAATTTGCTATAACTGAGGAACGACTTGACCCAGAGCGCTCAAATGTGCTATGTGCACCCTCTAGATGACCTTTATGTGCATGTGAAGTTTTGGCCCGATCGGACATCGAAAATGGCCGCCATGCGGCATAACCGAAAAATCATTGAAGTCCTGCAACTTGGGAATGACCTGACCCAGATTGCTCATAACTGACATGTCGGCCTACCTCTCTCTGTCATTACACAGTCACTATTATGTCCAAACGGGTGAGCACATGGTCCATGGACCATTTCATTCAATTTTGTGCGTACATTGGGCCTACTTTGTGTAGGTATCATTTCCCGTTGTCCACGTAGGTTCTAGTACTAAAATTTATAATACCCAATATACAAAAAATATACAAAAAATATACAAAAAATATACAAATAATATACAAAAAAACGACACACAAGATGATAGTAAACATGAAGTCGTTTCCAAATCTCGCAAATTTTCGACCCCGACGGGGTCTTCCTCATGCACTTTCTAGTAGAGATCTCAGAAGTGAATGAGCTACATTCCTATCATGGGATTAGTTATAATAAGGAAAACCTGAAACAAACATGAAGGTGTGAAAAGTTTAGGATGACTAGTAGAAGGGCTGAATAGAAACCGGGCCCCATTTTGGGTGCTGGAGCTGGTTACAAAGAGAAGACCTGTATATACAGAGAAAGTCTGTTATTAGTAGACGTGTGAGTAGGCTGAAAGAAAGGAGTTAGAAATTGACTTATCAATCAATTTGAAGACCGCCCTTGGAGATTTTTTAGAAAGAGGCCACTGATAACAACATACACGTAATTAGTTGTCAAGTGCAAAGAAATGTAGCAGTAGGCATATTTAACTAACGGCAGAGATCTCTCTGCTATGTGTCTCCAACTGTGGTGAGGTCATGGAGTACCTGAGCAGACCTTTGCCATTAGCAACGTTGGATTCTATATTGGGCTCTCGGGGATTCCCCAACCAGCGCGCTGTTTGTAGGCAATAAAGTCGCAAAATACCCATCAAATGATTACGGATTGAGCCAGTTAACGAACTTGACCTGTGTTTTACATGTATATTCATCTAGACATCCTGTAAGTCTTAAGTAAAGCTGATCCATCGCTTATTTCTTAAGTCATCGCGCTAAAACAAAATGTTGATACATGTAGGAGAGATTTAGAAGTCAGTATAAAACCAATGAAGACCGCCACCTGTCAGTTGGTGGCGGTCTTAATTGTTGCTTGTGTAATTTATAAGTATGGAGTGGGGAAAATAAGAGGCCATGGAGCTGCAACCAGTAAGATGACTAGATACATGTAGAAGATAAAATGGGGTAAAGACGAGGTGAGCGGCATCTGCACCTCACTGGCCTATGGAATAGGGAAGGGCAATAGGAGAACTACATGTATGCCTAACTCCAGACTAAAGCGGCCTGGTCGGAAAATTGGTAATAAGGGGAAAGAGAAGTGAACCTAATACCAAACTTTGCGGCCCCTGCCGCTCAAGTTGGTAAAAGAGATGGTAGGGAAGAAGAAAATGAGAAGTAGACCTAATACCAAACTTTGCGGCCCCTGCCGCTGAAGTTGGCAAAAGAGATGATAATAAGGGGAAGAAGAAAATGAGAAGTGAACCTGGTGAGATGATAATAAGGGGAAGAAGAAAATGAGAAGTGAACCTGATACCAAAGTTTGCGGCCCCTGCCGTTGAAGTTGGTAAAAGAGATAGTAATAAGGGGAAGAAGAAAATGAGAAGTGAACCTGTAATACCAAACTTTGTGGCCCTTGCGAGCCACAAAACTGGTAAAAGGAGTGGTGGTAGGGGGAGCTATGGAGTTGTCAGAACTCAGCATCTGGTGTTGAGGCCTGAGGGGGTGATGGTTTTAAGGGTCCACATCCATCGCAACTCTGATCTGAGGGGTCGTCTCATCCGGACATGTCTCCAATGTGGTGAACATCAGATCCTCGACAGAGTGTTCCAGCGGTTTAAAGTGGGCATAGTGTCGAGCACTCACGATCATCCTCTTTCCCTAGCGTGATGTTGGACTTGAGGTTGTTCATCCTTCTACGGAAACACATGGTCTGTCCGACGTACTGGTTGATTGTGGGGCATCGGGTACAAGAGATGCAGTAGACAACATTTTTCCTACCACGCACGCACGCACGCACATGCACACCATGACCAAAAACAATATGGTTCCCGGTCTGATTGATCGGGAACCATAAAAATAGGCTAAAATATCACCAAATACATGTACCTCGCTGACATGCATTTGTAATACAAAAGTCATCCGCTCCAAACTTCAGCTCCAACATATCCAACTGTCCATGTACGGTTGAACAATCGTAGATACGAGATCCCAAATGTTGCAGCGGCGGTCAAGGAATGTGCCAAACGA
The DNA here is from genome assembly GCA_002633025.1 of Notospermus geniculatus. NCBI lineage: Eukaryota > Metazoa > Nemertea > Pilidiophora > Heteronemertea > Lineidae > Notospermus > Notospermus geniculatus. The sequence goes on from NMRB01005007.1 coordinate 25,964, forward strand.
GGGATGAAGTTGGCGACGTATGCGGAGTTGGAAGCATCATTTAAGGCAGGGATGGACTCGTGTTCGTGTGGATGGTTGACTAATGGTGGCGCTTATTATCCAATCACGAAGCCAAGAAAAGGTTGCGACGAAAAAAAACCGCCAGGAATAAGGAGCTGCGGCAGAAAACTTAGGCATGGGCGAAAAGGATTTGATGCATATTGTTCGACCAGTACGTATCTGATTGTTTGTCTTCTTCAAAATACACCGTGATGTGTGTCACTCTCTAACAAAGGATTCGGCTTTTTACCGTAGTTATAATCTTAAATATATGTATCATAATATGCATCAAAAGAATTTCTAGAGAGGCATGCCACCAACAAATTACTCATAAGACAAAGAAAGACTGGACACAAACAAAGAAAAAGTAAACAAGATAACATGCACTGCAAATTTCACCGGTGATGGACGATTAGTGATTAAGTCAACATTTTAATTGCTCCTTGTCTCTAGCTATAGTCATTCTTTTGCGTTGTACGTTACTTGATTAGCCGGAAACGGTGCTGGCTTGGAGTTTGATTGCACCAAAGCTCAGGTGATGTAATGTCTCGTAAAGACAATGGGGCTTGTGTAATTACTGTGTGTGTGCAGTGTATAGTGATCCATGCATGTATAGACAATGATGGCCATGCCTTTCTCGCTGTCAACCTCACGGATATTGAACTTTTTGGATGGGTCCCACTTGTGGTACTTCACTCAGTGGCC
>NMRB01005008.1:0-10885 GCA_002633025.1 Notospermus geniculatus
GCCGAACATAGTATTAAAGTACACAGCATAGAGTCAAATTTATATGGACACAGTAGGAAGACAAAAATTATTCCTGATCAGATAAACTTTTCGTATATACACCCTCCAGCTGGGCGACGGAACGCCGATCCGGCAGCGATTTACGGAACATCCATTTTTGGCACTTGCTTCTTAGTCATATCTGATTTAATGGTGTGTTGCTAGGATTGCCACATTTGATTTAGAGGTGAGGGGGATCACCTTGAGTAGTGAAGGCATGTAGGGTTGCCATATTTGATTTATAGGTATGTTGGATAACCTAAAGTACCGGTAGTCAATTGTAGTGGGATTGCCATATTTTGATTTGGTGCTGTATTGGGTCACCCTTGAGTGCCGTGGTGGAGGCGTGCATGGAAGTGCCATGGTGCGGGGATGGTGTGTTGGATCAACTCTCTTGTGGGAGTGTGCGATTGCCCTTCATGGATGGTGGAAGAATTTCCTTTGGCTTGCCGGGGGCAGATGCTTTCTGTGTTGTGATGGTTTGAAGTATATGGTTGAGTTTCGCCCCTCATCCCGGGGCGTCTTCGCCCTATGGAATCATTTTCAGTGGTGTCTGGTTCAGCCGTTCCAGACGTGGTTCAGCACCATCGTCATCATTGAACATCACTCTCAGCGGTCCGTCCCTTTCTGCGCCCAACATGTCTAAGCGCCTTCATTCCGAGTCCTTGAGTTACTCCAGGGCACCAACCTCAACACCAGGTCGTATGCCTACGCTTCGGCGTGTCCATCGCGATGTCGAACAGTCGGAGGACTACATGTATTGTGTACAATTCATTCAGTCCTGGACAGCCAATAATAATAATGAGAGAGCTCACTGCAATTCTGTGTGAGCGAGACCCCAGCTTGTGTTATGTCATAGGCGTGATGTTCTGCAATTCTTGCAGGTTGGCTGTTGGTCAATGGATATTCCTCACTGCAGCTCTGCGTGAGATTCTTGCCGTGTCCGTCATGCACGCATTCAGGATTTGATAATTTTGGTAATACTTGAGAATTTTGGTAATGCTTGAGGCCCTCGATTCTTTACGGGGCTAAAGATTGGTGATTTCTACCTTGGTGCATTACGGTCGGCTTCGTCTCTCTGGCTGTGCTGGACCTGATGGATTGAGTAGTTGGGTCCGGCCATTCCTCGTGTCAGTTCGTTGCCTGAAGTGTCTGAGCAGACCTTCCGGCGTCCTGACCTTCCTGAGTATTCAGACATAGGGCCTAGCAGTTAGTGATAGTTGAGTCGGCTGGGCAATGTCACAGATGGGCTCTGTACGGTAGGCCGCGATTGTTATGTCGGTTATGTCGCGATTGTTATGTTCCTGGCTTCTTGCACGTGCTACCGAACGTGCATGCATGCCGTTGATAAAAGGGATCGTTTTGGAATGCCCCTCATCCCTTACAGCTGCAGAGAGGCTGATCAGCATCTCTATTCCGGCGATGACGTGATTGCATTGCTTCCCCATTATGAGAATTACCCCGTGTACTGCTCCAAACGTTAAGAGGGGAAAGAGTGTAGCAGGGTTAGACCTTCGCCGACCCACGAGCGCCACCTATGAGCGGCACTGAAAGTCGAATTACAGGAACTGTCGAGAGAAGACCTCCCAGGAGTGCCTCCGATACATCTTCAGCCCGAAGACGTCCAAATGGCCCAATGTGAGTAAGGTAGGCCACCTCGAAACTCTCGTCACATTTGTCCTGGGGCCTAGATTGACAGGCTCCAAAGTGCAAATCTGACTCGTTGTGACAAGATGGCCATATCTCCGGAACGGAAGCAGCTACGACGACGCGACTAGCGCCAAACGAAAGAGGAGAAAAAAGTAGCTTCATTCTGACCAATTTCAGAAGCGTAGGAGCAACGGTAATCGAGATACGGACGTTTAAAGATTGGCAACCTGACGAAAACGTAGGTAGAATGCGACCATTTCCTCACAACTTGCATCTTCGGCTCTGACCTGTTTCTCTCACAGACATTTTAGAACAAGCAGGCCTGCATGAGGTCGTGGCCCATTTAGTTGCCTCCAGAATGAGTGCCTTGTCACCTGTTTTGGTTGAAAATTGTGTGAGCTAGGCGCATTTTTGTAGAGACATCAGAAATTCATGTTACGAAATGTACACTTTTCAACTTTATCCCGGCCCCAAAGGGTTAACGTCCACTCGTAATAAGGGGGAAGATAGTTGAACTGGAATAACAGCTGTGTTCTGTACTCAGAAGTGCGTTATCTATAGTCTGAATAAACAATACGTCCACTGATAACATCACGCAGACAGATCATTGAGATCGGGAGAGATTTCACCGGATTTCTCACGTGCAGTTGCGAACAAAAATTCTCAGCATCTGTGCACTGTAATGGGGAACAGGTCAATCTGAACATTACTTGATTGTGTGTGAAAAATGAAGATGGCCGAAGCTGTTCATCAATAAACAAATCTCATATCCCCAGATATTTGTTGCCATATTTTTCTGTCTTTAATGCGTATCGTTGACTACACCTGCACAGAAAGCGTCAAAGGTTTGTTCCGAAAATCGTTTTTCATTTTGGTATGTGGCTATAAGAAGATATAGATTCGTTTTCTTCCGAACTACATCGTCGTCAAATGTTGGACGTTTCCCTGCGCCTATATGCCGTGTTGACCGAGGAATGTCATTGGTCCAATCGATTAAGTTGTTATTTTCTAGGCTGACTGCCGAGAATGAAAAATTTTTCAGTTGATCTGCCGTGGCGACAAAGGTTACTAATTTCTGACTCAGAACCAGATTTTCCGCCGCGGACGAAAGGCCAATGACCGGTCTGCTGTATACATCACAACTCGGACGACAGACCCTTTCAGATCACCAGTTTTCGCAGGAACAAAATGCATGAACGAGCCGTCAGTTGGACTGAACTCGAAATGATGATCGTTAGTATAGGTTTGAGGATAAAATGATGTCAACGTTTCATGATATGTGAATCTACCCTTTCCTTGTTTTACGAGACCGTTTTTAGGGTCAGGTATCTGCTCCATTGCAACAGCGCAAGGCAACGGCAGGCCTATCAGGAAGAGCAGTCCAGACCAAAGGTCGAATTTGGGCAAAAAATCGGAACATCGTTGATAAAGTATTGGCCTAGTCAGAAGCTTGACGCGGTATTTCACTGGTTTATATAAGAATTCTGCCACATGAGAGAATAAATACATGCGTCCAGAATCCATAAGCAACTAGTGCATTCCTCTTTGTAATCGTAAGGACACTTCTCTTAGAATAACACGAACACCGTTTATAAGATGTCGAAATCGTTAGATTTGTTACTAGATTCTTTTATGTCGTAGATTGTGTAGGCCTATACAAGACGGCCAGATATCCTACAAGAGAGAGAGACCTTCCCCAGTCCTATTCTTATATAATACCGCAGTCGCCGTCGAAGGCAAATTTCTGTTGTCGGGACGACCAGTTTTCCCGAACGTGTACCACGAACGACATCACAAAGTGTAAAACACTGTTTTTGCATGAAAAGAAATATGTACCGTTTGTATAAAGCGTCCTGCACGACCGCATACGTGTCAAGAAACACCTGTTTCTCATAGAGAATAAGATAGCCCTTGCTCTTGTAGTGATGGTACACTTTCAGAGTGTTCAACGGGGAGGTAGACGTCTGGTCGTCAATCACGATAATCCAGCCGCTCGTCCAATCAAAGATCATGTCGGCCGTTTTAGCAACAGGCGGTCGAAATTTGCCGATGTTGGTTGCCCTATAGTTCAATCTGCGTTTATCCCATAAATGTACGTCTAGAACGATCAAGGCCTTAATACTTACTGTTGGTCAAACCTGATACTAGTGTAATAAAAGGAGTCGTCCTCCAGAAATTTCGCAAATTTTCCACCCCAACCGGGCTGGTACTTTCAAGTAAAGCAGAAGTGTAAAACCTACAAATTACTTCCGTCATGCAAAGATGTCCGGCCCACGAATCAGGAGAGACGTTTAGAACGTTTCAATTCTCAAAGTAACGCTCGGATTAGCGACCTCAAACTTAAAACATCCGCTGTTTGTTGAGTGGAATCTTTCGTCGTGAAAAGTGATTACAATTATACTCGATGACAGCCTGACACCCCCGCAGTTAACATGGTTAATAATTTTCATGAACCAGATTGGCCGATTCCGAGTCAATGGTCATATGAATAAAGACTAGCAAATGCGTTTACTTCAGATCTGTACAGCATTGGCTAGTGCATTTGTGTTGCAAAATTCAAGTACAAGCATTTACTAGTCTCTATTCATATGAACCAATAACTATGGAAAGATGTGTGCGCCACATAGACATGCATTCTGCGAGTTGCCGATAGAACAGTAATTATTCACAGTGGTATCGGCCTCAAGCAAATGTTCTCCCTCATATACACTGAAGTCAATAGGGTCATACATGTATATTGATTATTATCACCAGATTTCACTGCCAGGCGATGTTCATTTGTTGATCAAAATTAACCCATCAGCGGACCCACTCTCTGCTCGAGTTTGGTAGTCTCGCGGCCGACGACGCATCTGTTGATCTGACGTTGCAATGGGCAAACTTGTCCTTTTAATGCATTAGACTGATATGACAAAGAGGCTGCATAAACATCAATATAGGCCTACTGCTGATATCATTCTGCCCAACGCCTGCTATCCTCACGAGAACAATACCGTTCAATAACCACTATGATCTCAAATTATTCTTCTATACATATTCACACTGCCACGTCGCCTGTGCGAATCACCCTCACGGACTCTCGTCGGGTGAAGATGTAATAATGTACCTTCCATGTCTTGGAAAATGAAGTCATTATATGTATAAGTTCCCGTATCAAAATCATCGGTATGCCAGCGATGTAACAGCAGGATACAAAGGCAGTTTTGGAAGACAGGATCTCACATTGAATTTCACGAATCGTATTCGTGATGGATGACGATCCCAAACTCGTAACAATAACATACGAAAAACACGTGTACCGTACGACTTACTACAATTGGCGGGGAGAGTGAATGTTTGTTGTTTGCTCTTGATCAACTTCTGATTTTGTGTAAAATGCCAACTAAAAACAGTAATTTTATCTCGCTTGAGATAAATGAACGAAAGGGTAGAGCTGTCGTAAATCGGATAGCCCTTCGCACTGAATGTGTTTATGACCTGAAAACGTAATATTTTTCTGGGAAGGAACGTTACTATCAATTCAGTATTTGTATTTTTAAAGTGTGTAAGTGGACATAAATAAAGGGACATGCAAAGGGCAAGATGCACCACACTTGTCAAATAAACTATGTCTCGGGAGTAGAATACGACCTGTGAAACTTGGTACATACATTCCCCTAGGTCAGAAGACCAACGACACCAAATTTCGGATCAATTCGATTCATGGCTTGGCCACTAGGTGACTAAAACGGAAAACACAAAAAGTGCAATAAGCGCTGAACATATGGCTAGATCATCTCCAACTTTTTATCATACGCGCATCTAATGGGGATACATGATCGAGCTATACGTAATTGCTTTTTGATTTGACCAACTTTTGAAGGTTACAAAGGTCAAAGTTTAAATTTTTCTTTGGGGTTACACGTTTCGTGGCTATTTGACCTAAAATCTTCTGGCTTGGTGAGATTGATCATATAGCGTGCTATCGCTACGCTCTGTGTACCCTGCAAATTTCGGCCCATTTAAAGGCCATCTTGGAAAATGGGCTTTGGCGCTTAAGTCATAAATTAAGTAGTTAGAATGTTTTCACCTTGAAATTCTATGTATCTGTATGTACAGGCATTAGCAGAAGTTTATCTACACTTGATATCTTGAATATTTCAAATACTACCGAACCAATTTTGACACGGTTTGTTGCATATGAAAGGATAATCTGTTGGTCATATTTCTGCGTCAAAATGTTGGAAATTTCGAAATATCAAAATTATGTAATAGCTTATCAGAAAAAAACTTGAAAATCAACATCTTTTATTTTGTAATTATATTTTCATTTTTATAGTAATTCTGACAGAATGGAAGCTTCTGAGGATTGTGGTCCTGGTTTCATCAAAATCTGTTAAATCGTTGCTGATTTATTTGAGATTATCAACATTTTAATAATTTGAGATTTTCGCGTTTTTCAAGAAATTTTCTCACCATTAGAAAAAGCTAACATCATATTATAGGTTTACCTTATTTTGAAACTTTTGGCGTTAACTGGGCAGAAATATTGTGATATCAAAATTTTGATATTTTGAAAATATGCATAAATTCTAACCAGTTTATGTGAATTATCCAAAATTTCATAATTTTAAGATTTGAGGTCAGCCCAATCAACTCACATCAGAATTGTGTAAGAAATCATGAAAATCTCAAATTATCAAAAGTTTGATAATCTGAAGGGCTACCGCAGAACAATGGGCTTGATATGCTGTAGCTAGGGATTATATAGAAAGTGATGGGTGGCATCAAAAGGTAGGCCTTCCTTAGCCCCACCACTATTACCATAGATGTACCAGGTTCCGTTGAAATCTGTGCAGTGAAAGCGAATGATCCCAACCATACCGCAGAACATCTTATTTCCTCAGCTCCTTCATGGTAGTTCTATCCAATTGAGACTGAACTTTGGTGTCCTTGACTGAGATGTGTTCTCCTGGCAGAGGTGTTTTCTCAGGTGTCTTCTTGTAAGTTACCATTAGCAATGCGTAAAATACAACATGCATAAGGAGGAGGCTACATCGTGTTTGCGTTTTCCCATTCACGGCTAATAAGAGTTTGAAATCAATTTCGCTGCATCACTCTCCTATCAAAGGCTTGTTGTACTTGACTCGATGACTCGATGGCGCGATCACTCGAAGACCGCTAAAATTATCTGATGAAATTCAGCTGGTTACTTCTAAATAATGGAATGTATCGACGGCGGAAGCGGACAGACGTAATGTCGCCAGTCACCGTTGCTAAGAATCAGAACCCGTTTGTATAAAAGCATTGACCTACTAACTTAGTAGGCTTTCATGCAATCGGACCCTGCTGACAACGGAAATAAAACCATCAACAGCGGTTCGAGCGAGCGATTACTATACCACGGTGACTTTACACCATACCCTCTACCTACTACAATAATAAACAGGTGGTGAAACGAATGCTTTGGGAAAATGCACTACGCATACACGGGACCCGATTTTCAGGCAACGTTTTCAACCCCTAAAAAACCCGAAATCACACCTACCAATACATTTTTGTACCGGTACGTAAAGATTGTATTTTCACAACAGACTTCTAAAATTATAAATTACACAAAGTTTTGGGAGAAATCCATTCATTTTGATCATCTCATGTGAACATGAACCACCATTCCATCATGGTTGTCTACTAGCCTGGTTCCCTGTTAGTTCATTGCTCTTCATACATGTCATATTCAGCACAGTAGTGAAAAGTGGTCAGAAGATCAGTCTACTTCAGACTGATCCTGTGACTATCCACAAACACACTGATTGGGAGGTGGACAGGGAACCAGTCAACTTCAAGCAGCCATGATGGAATTGTGGTTCATGTTCACATGAGATGATCACAATGAATGGATTTCTCCCAAAACTAATGTGTAATTTATAATTTTAGAAGTCTCTTGTGAAAATACAATCTTTACGTACCGGTACAAAAATGTATTGGTAGGTGTGATTTCGGTTTTTTAGGGGTTGAAAACGTTGCCTGAAAATCGGGTCCCGTGTATGCGTAGTGCATTTTCCCAAAGCATTCGTTTCACCACCTGTTTATTATTGTAGTAGGTAGAGGGTATGGTGTTAAAGTCACCGTGACTATACCAACCTAGGCGAAATAAGCCTACTACCCTACACCATGCATGTACTCGTCCATAGCACGAATACGAAGGCTCTGCAAAATCACGCCACAGGCGCCTGGAGCAATGGTCAGTAAGCGAGGGATTGTCTAAATGAAGCTATTTCTGCGGTGTACTTAGTCTGTCATTATACAAACTGTAATTAGGGAATAATAGATTAGCTACACCGTAAAAATAGGCATTATTACGCTTTCCATCGGTTTACTAACCATTGGTCCTGGACTGGTGCCGGCGATTGATTCAAGTGTGCTATGACCGACGCGGTTTGCAAATCGGGAAATGGGGAAGATAATACATGTAGTAATAAGATGACAATGTTTCACGATTCGTTGTCCACTTTATTATTCTTACCCAGCCATGGTAGATGCCAACAAGCACAGTATGAGAATAATATGCTGTGTCGAAAATTATCCTGAAGAATGTACCCCCCCCCTCACTCCTGCACAAGCCATTTTTGACAGATATAGGAACAGAACGCAGCAAAAACTGTATTTTGATGTTTTTCACCAAAAATCCAGAACTGAAGCACAAGCCTTCGAGTCGAGTCGTGCCATCAAGTCATTGAGTCATAGAGTCAAGTAGGCCTACAACAAATCCATATCAGTATCCGTCTCCGTCGGTAGAGTGCTGTGCCTGTTTGTTTACTCGTAGAAATATTGTTCGACAGTATTCTGGTCACGAAGGAGCTCATAAGTGTTGTCTTATGAATAGAACCAACCAAAATTTGGAAGTTTGTCCATTATGGCAGAGGTGACTTCCGGACAGAGATCAAACCCAAGGAAGAATCAGGGGCCGTATGCATAAAACATCTTAAGTGTAAAATTTCCCTTAAACTATTGTTCCAAACAAAAAGGTAAGGGAAATTTCACACTTGGATGTTTTATGGATACGGCCCCTGTGGTCTATCGTCCTACGAAGAGAAAAAAAACACTGATCAGGCTCGCATTGTTGCATCTACATGTATCAATACAGTACACACGAGTTCGGAGAAGAACTATAGCTGAGGTCGTGAAAGTCTTTCAAATGAAGACGTGTTTGTTCGACGGAAGGCGAGCAGGAATTAAAGCCGCACAGTATGCACCGCTACTCGCTACAAAAACAGCCGAAATCATAGTGCAACCTCACTTACAAGTGTGCGTAATGTATAATTACCATAGAACCACATATTATAGCATTATCCTGCATCGTGTAGTCTCGCGCAGCCAGCCGTTTCGTTCCGCAGTACTGCTACACGGATCCCCAGATTCAGAACAGCGGCTGGGTGACCGAGACTAGGGTCGCCGATTTTGACCCATCTGTCTATACTGTGCGGCTTTAAGACTTTTACCTTAAGCCCGTGTCACACTGTGGCGACTTAGGCGGGCGAATCCCCACGAACTGGAATGAAATGGTCCATGGACCATGTACAGACATGTACCTCTCTCTGTCATTACACTATTATGTCCAAAAGACAAAAGGAAAGATTTTTTACTAACTCACTCTGCTATGTACGGCTCAAGAAACGAAAGCAGCTCCAAGAATTTCCACTTCGTTGTTTTCTTCGGTGCTTCACCCCCCCCCCTTTTTTCTCTTTCATGTGTCTTCTTTGTCTCACGTACGAATCACGCAGACTTCTCCACTTCACTCACCATCCTTTACCTGCAAAAAACACGGGGAGACACTTGACCCACGGAGGTAATTTGGAAGTGACAAATCATTGTTAAATTATAAAGTCAGAGGAATGATACCCAGTGCCTGTTTTTCAAACATTCAACCAGTTTTTCCTGCGTTTTTATAGGACCACCTATTTTCATGCTGAGTGTGTACAATCCGAGATGGTTTGATTAGACTCTGTGCACGTGTGGATTCTTATATCAAGTCATCCATAGAATGTAGTCTGCTTTGCTTTTACATCAACAACTGTCGACTGTTTTGGTATCGTCCGACTTTCTCAGCAGTAACTGCCGCATTGTAAGACAAAATAATTGCATCGAGACGAGAAGACGAGATAGAGTCATTCTTTGGTCAATAAAGGTGAATCTTATTACTCTAATAATAGAAAGCTAAGCAGAACAATGTCTTCTTGGTTTCAGAGGTTTCTGAAGCAAGGTCCGAGAATAACGACGCTCTGGGCCCATAATCATAAAATCTTGCTAGGCCTAGTTACTTGCTAAAGGGCCCAGTTTGTACAGGCCAAGTGTACACAACTAGCAACCAAGTAAGCTAACAAGGTTTTATGAACAATGAAGATGTTGAACTGTACCATGTACTCTCTTGGTCATAAGTAAATCCGCACCAGATATTCTTGATTTACTCGATAAATAAATAATAATTTTTTCCCAATTTTTGGACATGTGAACGCCGCATGCACTGTCTAACACATCCCGTTTCAATTTTTCAAATCGACGAACATTCCTGACTTCCACAGCAGTTCAAAGAGGGCAGGGTGGCTTTGAGGTTTCACCAACTTAAGTTTTCATCAAACTTTTCACCTGCACAACCTTCAGCCTTTGTCACTAAGCGACGGACCAGAGAAAATGTTTCAAAAATATATCAAGATCTCGCCAAAAAATGCATTTTTGTCCAAAATTTCACCACTTTCTTGGCAACCCAGTGAACTCAACTATGAGATGCCCCCTCGCCATACTCTGCAACCGGACATTGTATTGTGTTTTGGTGGCCGGGCATTTTGAATTGAACTTTGAAAGCATAATAAGCAAGAAGTCAATCTCCAGAATTCACGAATTTTCGACCCCAACCAGGGTCTTTTTCAAGTGGAACTTTACAATCTGAAACTCTAGACAAGACTGAGCTGAAACCTGAATGTAGAACTAACCTGTGTAGAACAGAATGAGTGAGCAATTAAGGAAAGAATAGTGTCCAAGCACCACGGATGGTTGCTGGACCTAATTAAGAGAGTGGATGTAATTAAGGAAAGAAAAGTGTCCAAGCCCCACGGATGGTTGCTGGACCTAATAAAGAGAGTGGACGTAATTAAGGAGAAACTGATTTAGCTGAAAGAAAAGGGTTTAATAAATATGACATGTGTAATACATAACAAGC
>NMRB01005009.1:0-26691 GCA_002633025.1 Notospermus geniculatus
CGGATTGTATTCACCGCCGCTACTAGAAACGGGCAGAAATATGATTGACAGCTGTATTGGTGAAGTCTTCACTTGGAGGTACCTAATATCAATTTCAATTGAAAACATGTACATCGTAACATGTCTCACATAGGGTGTACCAAACGTTGCTTGAAAATGGGTATAAATACATTTCCTGATGAAAGTTCATATTTTGACAGTCTTCCCCAGCATACACCACTTTGGGTCGGCCTATCTGCCGCAGCGTACACCAGTGTGTCTGCCCCAGCGTATCCTAAATTCGACATATTTCCATTTTTCTCGGTACAGAATACATGCTTTTTCATAAATGTGCCTGAATAAGTTATGAGTGACTTGATATTTTCATCTATTTGATGGTACAACCGCGAAGGAAATCCACAGAAATGGAACTGTGGCCAAAAAACCCACATCGGCAGCTGAATTCCTCCCACCATGCATGAATGGCGACTCTCTTCAAACCAATGCATGTAAATTATGTACCTTATTGGAACGATTAACGTTATGGTTTATCAATATGAGGTCACTGTCCTTGCAAACAGTGGTGCCTACATAACAAAATGCAACTTGTCGTCTGCTCGAGTGTGACGTACCGGAACTTCTTCCCCAGCGTATCCCAAGATTTGAATAGCCACACTGACATCGTGGACGTGTGTATCCTCTGTGTTAAGATGACCCTAACAATCACCTTTCCCATCAGCCAATCATTCTGCTCCTTAGTGAGTAACAGGTGTTCTGATTGGTTCTCACGTTCTTGCACTCGACTGTGGTGCATAGCAAGACGTAACCTATCCATGCTGAACACTCGGCTTATCTGACGGGAAAAAACTCGCCCAGAATGAATGGCTTGTGGTAATCGACTCGACGCGACGCGACCACTCGACGACTCGGTGGTTGCTAGGGAAGCTTCAAAACGCGCAAATCGGCCAAGTCGCCTAGTGATTACACTAGTAAATAAAAAAGGGATAATGATAGTCTACCGGTAATAGAAGAAAGAATAAATGTCGTGTGAAATTGGGTTAAATTTGTTGTCTTATCGCATGTAGGCCCTATCGTATTTCTGAGACGCACGATCTCCGCTGATCCAGGTACGCCCATCCTTGGCCAACAATCCCCCTATGCTTTGCTACCATTTCGAGAGAGTTTGTACGATTCCGACATAAGTAAACTTCGTCGCTACACTCCAGTTTTACGGTTTTACGACTATGCGTATATACGATCTGCGTCGTGTTTCTGCACTGGCCGCGCAGCTTACAATACGTCACGCGGGAAAATGGGCCAAGTCAAGTAATGATGCGCCAAGGTTACATGGGTTACAAAGTTATGCACTTTAATAGAGAATTCTTTAATATCAAAAACACTTTTGAATTTTCAAATCCGATGAATAATAACGTTGGGCCGCAACCATTATGCATTCCCCTTGCCTTGATGTTTATGATTGCTTGTCTAATAGAGGATTGGAATGGCCTACTTATAACCAGAGGGGTGCAAGGTGCAATTAGGTCAGTGGCTCAGATCAACCAGATGATGTAAGTTTATGTAAAATGAGTCAAAGTGGGAAGGTGTATTTCTGCAACAAATTTTCTAAGGCACCGGTAATGGTCAGTGTACTACTGTACTTAGCCAAAATACCGCCCCTAGCAACCATCGAGTCATCGAGTGGTCGCGTCGCGTCGAGTCGATTACCACAAGCCAGAATGAATTGTGACGAAATAGATCGTAGGGGTTTAGTTGCAAAGTATTGCGTGCGTGTCCGCGGCCGTCACGGTGGTCTGGTGGTCGCCTTGGTGTCGCTTTTGTAAGCGAAATAATGCTTGCGTAATCCTTTCCTTTAAAAACGTTGTAGGACATACGAGTGGTCATTCAGTCTGCAGATGTCATACTGTGTGTATTGCGATTCGTTCGCTTGTTGCCGTGCCACGTTCGGGCGCGTTGGTCCATGTGTTGGGCGAAGTCTGTCTTCGAGATTTTGGCATTCTGTCTGGCTCAATGGCGACCGTAGAAATTTATCAACTGGTATTACACAGACACAACCGTAAGTTTCCGACTTTTGTGAATTTCCATGTTCCGAATTCAAGGGTTAGCAACTTGCATATAAATTTGACAGTATTTTTATCGTCGGTTCAACAATTGTCGTTATAGGTTTCAAGCTTAGTTTAGAAATTAAACGAAACACCCTCCACTGAGCCTTCGGTGTACGTCTCCTCGACTCAGTTCGTAGCATGGTACATGCAGTTGTTCGGAAACGTCTCCTCGTGAGAAGGGCGGATAGCAGATAGCAGATGCAGGTTTGGTGCGACAACCTAGTGGCGGACCACGTGGTGTGGTAAATGTACTGTTGAGTAATGTGTAAGATGGTGGTGAACTTAAAGTTTGGCAGCTCAAGGACGTGGAGTTTTCCTTAAGACTGTTGAAATGATGGAATATTTTTGTGTTTTTTTTAAAATAAATATTGTAAATAGACTCCATAGACTTCCGGCGTTGTTTGTCTCCTTTGGAAAGTAGACGACTGGCCACATTGTCAGGTATTCCTTGACATGAATGCCTGCATGGAAAACACAACCTAAAATTGACCGTATTGGCTGGTGATTGAAGTTTCGTCATCAATTTCTATTCAACTACATGTACATGTATTCAAAGATCATGAATACTAGCCCGCCCCCTATTCATTCTGAACGTATGATTCACCAATCATGTATTATCTACCAATTTGTGTCAAGTCCATTTAGGCCTGTAACTGCTTGTTTTAAGCATAGGTCGTGACGTATTCTGACCACCACTACACCGCGACCTCTGGTAGCAGAATTGCGCAGGATATTGTGTTTTTATCCACTGTAAGAATCCCGGCCATTGGTGGATCCCCGTATTTAGCCCAATCAGTGAGCGTCTTTTATCTGGTTACGTATCCGCATCCGAATACGTTGTGCTTTCCCAAATGAATTAAGGATCGTGAGAACGCAAAACTATTGGGATACGTATACGTTTCGGTTTAAGGATAAGTAACCGGTTCTCAAGCTCTCTAATAGAGTTTTCGCAATCCCCCCGGATAGACCTACGATTACATTTGGGTTACGATTTTCTAGGTCTGAGTATGTTCGAAGAATAGATAAGCGTACCGGTACTGTAGTCATTGGCCCAAGTAGGCGACTGCGAAAACTCAGTATTAAAACAGAGTTTAAGAACACGCTAACGATAACGTTTACGTGATCGCTATTTATTGCATGTATTTCATCAACAAAAAAACATTAACGTTAATCTTATCGTTAGCGTGTGATCTCTTAAACTCCCTATTATGTGAGAATCCAACTTACCTACCTCTCGACGCCCGCGAGTCCAGGTCATAAAAAATTTGTATGTTCTAAAAATATCGTAATATAGTAGGGGTAGCATAATGGTAGATGGAACAACTTAGGCATCTATACTATAATGGGCGTTGTGGCCGCGAAAAAGGAGGTGGATTTTGTTTCAAGCTGTGGTCTCGGAAATGCGTTGAATGTTGGAAACCAATGACTTAGTAGGTGTGGATCATATTGTAGATTCCCCTCGACGGATTCTTTTTTGAAATTTTACCCCCTTTTTGGTAAAAAATGCCTTTTTGTGCCACAATTTGAACACAGGAGAGTTCCACACAGCTACTTGATAGTGTAGCCACCTAGCGGCAATGAGACAAACTACGTCCGTCCGTACCAACTGGAGTTGATCGCATCGTATACAAGTGTGTAGTGTAGCAATGTGTACATGTGTTCGGTCAACGAAGAAACAAGGGCCTTTCTCACGCCTCCTCAAAAACTACGCATTGACGGCAGACAACACCTTTTGGGAATGTTTACGTATTATGTGGGGAGTGTTTTAAACCTACTTTTAGGCCAGAAAGTGATGCGGGCTTGGCAGAATCAATGGTTTTTCTGCACTAATCGAGCGGCGCATTCGCCATCATCTTTTTTTGTATTGCGCTGTAAACCATGCGCACCAATTCCGTGTGAGCCGCGAAACACCCTACACCTGTCTTCGGCCATCGTCTCATCGCCACATCATTACATTGCATGGACGGTATCAGGACACATTCCCTTCGGACAATTGTCCATGGCTTCTGTCCCCCCCCACACATTTACCTGCCGTAGGACCTCGCATGTTCACTTCGAAGATTTTCTGAAACCGCTTTAGCCATACCTACCGGGATTTCTACGCCAGTAGCCTACTTCATAAACTAGGCCTACATGTACTTCCTACGACATCACCGGTATCAGGACCCCACAGCCCACCGACATTCCACCTGGCATCTGCCTCCCCCCGAACATTGCCCCCTCCAGCCTTTACCCCCGTAGGACTTCTGCCCCTAAGAGATCTGCCCCTGGACATCTATTCCTGGACATTTAATACCCCCGTTGGACTTCTGCCCTCACGTCCGGGGTACATGTTGGGGGGGGGGGTACACATCCTGGGTGCCAATATGTCCTACGTGGGTAAATGTCCGGGGCGGCAAAATTCCACAGGCAAATATCGGGAGGGGGAGGAATGTCCAGCGGGCACATGTCCTAGAATTGGCACCACGTCTGGGGGGGGGGGGGGTAATCACCAGCAACTGCGATTCATACCTTCCTCTGAAGAACTACTAAAACCCATAATATTCAGGGCTTTTCTACATGACTTCGGCATGATTGTTTCGCCACCCTTACTGCCTGTGGTGCCATTTATTTTTTCACCCCTGATGCCATCCTCTGACCTGACCACATGCATCCTGTGCGTATGTGCTCGCCACGGGTATCATGCTAGTAGGTATAATACAAGCTGTTCCATTTACCATTATGCTACCCCTCTATATTACGGTATTATTAGAACTTAGAAAATTATTATGACATGGACTCGCGTCGAGGTAAGTTGGATTCTCCCGTATGTCTCATCATTCGTTACGGTCACAGCTCTTCAAAATACCCGTGTTTTTCCAGCTCCATGTCAAACCCGTGTGTATGAAAAGTCCGGCGAGAGGTCACACTTACTACATTGTGCCTGTAGTTAAAGGAGCTGGACGTCCATGTTGTAAACACGATATTCACTAGTCTCGGTCACCCAGCCGCTCGGTCACCCAGCCGAATCGGAGGATCGAACGTTTGTGTCGCAGTACCTGCGGAACGAAACGGTTGGCTGCGCGAGACTACATATTCACTTCAGTACATATCACCGATAATAGGTGGCAGCACAGCGTGGATAGAGAACCAGTGAGTGGTTGAGTGAGTTGCATTGGACCGGGCACCAGTCTAACGATCACAGGGCGCTACTGGTGCTGCCACCTTCACGAAGGAATAAAACTAGTTTGCTGGCCAGTGTTTGTAAACAAACCAGTTTGTTTACAACTTGGACGTCGAGCTCCTTTAACAAGCCCGGCGACAGGTGCGCTGCATACACCGACTCTTCGGAATGCTCATAGGAATACTGTTACTTCAGGTGGTGTAAGGCCCGATGATGCCAATGTGCGCAAAGGTGATGTCCGTGGTAACACCAAGCTCAGATGGAATAATGATAAAAAGGGTGATTTTGTCAACTTGCTTCAAAATAACATCAGGTTGATGAATATGACGAATATGAGCAAGCCCCTGTTGATACGGTATCAGCTGATGATGTCGATCAACTAGTAGGACATTTTAATGAAATTTTGATCGAGTGTGCTGATGATTGTGGTATGGTGAAGAAGAGGGGTGGCCACTGCTATCCCCGAACTAGGCAAGGTCAGAATGGTGTTTTTGATTGGTTTACCCCTGAGTGTGCGGAAATGAAAAAAATATATGAGCAACCAAAAGGAAGTATAGGAGTTGTAGATCTGATGAAAATCTTGCTGGTATGAAAAGATGTGGAAAGGAATACAAGGCAACATTGAAGAGGGCAAAGTTGCAAAAGCAGTCTATAATTTCACAAGAGATTGTAAACCTTCAGTCTTCGGACCCGAGGAAGTTTTGGAATATATTGAGGAGAGGGAAAAGTAGTGATGTAAAGAGTACCTCTCTGTTGAGCAGTTCTTTGAACATTTTCGTGATCTAAATGCTGAATTGTATGGTGATGGAATTCGTAATGAGCAAATTGATGCTCCTGACGATGTCTTGCATGGGTTAGAGAGGGGTGGCCACGAATGCGTTGAATGCGTGGCCATGAATGCGTGGCCATGAATGCGTAGGTACCTGGTGTTGCCACACAAAATTCAAGCCGCAGTCATCAAAAACACTCAGGGCGAGAACCTGTCTCCACTGCTTTTTGCTATTTTCTTGAATGACATAGAGGAATTCCTCTTAAGCAGGGGTGTTAAGGGCTTGCCGTTCATCGAAAGGCTGGATAGTAAGGTGGATGGGAATGAGGTCAGAACTTTTCTGAAGCTGTTCATCCTGCTGTATGCTGATGACACGATTTTATTGGCGGAATCTGAGAATGAGCTACAGTTGCAACTTAATGCTCTCTATGAATACTGTAGAGCAAACAGGCTTGAGGTGAATAGTAGTAAGACAAAGGTTATGGTATTCTGTAAGTCAAGAGTCAGGTTAAGAAATTTGCCTCCTTTTTACTATGGCAATGTCCAGCTGGAGAGAGTATGTTGATGAGTACACGTATCTTGGAGTCATTTTTACCATTGTTTACATACAATGGGAGTTTTGCTAAGGCAAAGAAACAACTGGCTGACAAAGCAACGCGTGCCATGTACCTGTGTACGGTGTTATTCAAAATGGCAGGAGATTGAATCTACCCCTACCAACGTTGCTCAAATTATTTGATGCTTGTGTGCTCCCAATCTTGATGTATGGGGCAGAGGTCTGGGGTTTTGAGTGTATTGACATACTTGAAAAGGTTCATACGAAATTTTGTAAGATAATTCTCAGACTGAATAAATATACCAGAAACACGGTAGTCTACGGTGAACTTGCTAGATTTCCTATTGCCATTGCAGTTAAGGTTAGATTGGTCAAGTTCTGGTATAGAATGGTGACAGGCAATTCATCAAAAATCTCTTGCTCAATGTTACATATCTTACTTAACTTAAGCAGAAAGGGTATTTATACCTCCAAGTGGGTTGCTTGCATCAAGAGTGTTTTTGATGACTGCGGCTTGAATTTTGTGTGGCAACACCAGGTACCTATTGACTATAGCCATATTGTGCAGAGAACCCTCCAGGATCAGTTTCTACAGAGTTGGTTCAGTATAGGTTGGATGACGACGGGTCGTTCAGTTTTTATAGACTTATTAAAGAGTCTTTTGGTTATGAACATTACCTGAACAATTTACATATACCACATTACCTTAGGGTTAGCCTGGTTGAATTCCGCTGTGGGTCTGTGATACTACCTATTAACAGTAGAAGGAATTTTGGGATGCCCAGAGTGGATAGGGTGTGCCAGTCCTGTAACCAGGAAGTTATTGGTGACGAGTTTCATCTCCTCCTTCACTGTCCATCAGTGGAGGATCTGAGAGCTCGGTTTCTGGATGGCAATACGTTAAACCTGGCCAGAGGTGATCGAAAGTTCATTGGACATTTAGTTAATGGACGTAATCTTGAGCAGATCACCTCTGTTGCCAGGTTTGTGCATCAGGCACTTGCCAGGGTATCAGTAGCCTCCACAATGCCCGTGTAATCTGAGTAGGCCTATTGGGTGTACAAGTATTCCGGTGCTAATTTGTGATTGTTTTTTTAAATTGCCTGTACATGTGATAAATGTTTTAAAAAATATCCTTCTGCTGCGCTTTTAAATTGTTTGTATTTATGTTAATAATTAATTTTTAAATAGTTTCTAAAAGAAATGTAAATGTTTTTTAAGAAACCTCTATGTACTGCTGTGCGGTTAGAGAGTAATAAATTATCTTATCTTATCTTATCTTATCTTCGGTCATTTCTGTATTGGCACACACTGTTGGAGGCGCGAAAACGAGGTCATTTAATGGCAGCATAGTACCTGATCCTACCAACTTGCGCGCTGCAGTTGGACGTGGCTTGTTTGGTAGGACCAGTACTGGCCGCCATTGGTGGAGGAATTTAGGCAGTGACGTCACTTGGAAATTTTATGCAAATTATGTAGATTTATTCAATTCTCAATACGGCTGACGTATACCGGAATGCAGACAGAAGGCTTTGGAAGGTGACTTTAGTACACTTGACCCAGGAAATCCACCAATAACGAAGGGGTTGAAAATAGAAAATGTATCAACATAATAGTTTCTATACTTACCACCTGCGCCAGTATCGGCCGATCAGATTCACGAACGCGATGGGCACGCCCAGTCCTAACAAATGCAAAAGTCCGATGTAAAATACATGTAGTTAGGACCGCTGTAACGTTTTTCAGTGAGGCCCGTGTGCCAGTGTGACATTACAATAGACTGACGGAATAAGCGGCGACTTGACAATAGGCGACACACAGAGAAACTGCGAGTCCGTTTGCCAGTGCGTTCCGAACAATGGCCCCGGAATCTCACAGAAAAACAGCCACACTGAAGTGAAAAACGTTACACCTGGTACCAGTCTAACCAGCTGCGCCATCTGAAGCCGTGCTAAGAAATAACGAAAACACGGCGAGCTTGCATGTCTTTGTCCTTCATAGATGAGGCAGACAGTTGAGGGTGGACAGTGGTCTTTCCCCACCCACTCTCCACGAGGTTCCCATCTTGCCACTTTCTACACGTTGGAATGTTTGTTCCTTCCCTAATACTGAACCAGGCGTGGAGGAAGCGCCAGGTGGAATCTCACTTTGGATATGTACTCATCCGACCGAAAGACGTCATGACGTCACTTTTGTTTCAGTTGACATCGCATCGCGGGGAAATGAACTGCAGCCGATTTTTTCCGGGTTTTCTTCCGAAAACCATTGTTTATATGGACTTTCTGGTGGAATTTTAAAGCCCCACTGTATTGAATCTGAAAAACGCAAATCATCGCCGCGATTCTTGACGTCAGTGCACGACGTCACGACGTGTAAAATGTACTGCGCTCCATCTCAATACATTAGACCCTCCCTGCAGATTTTTTCATTGTGTGCTGAAAACTAGGCCTTGGTTCCGGGAAATACGCATCAGGCAGGCATTTTGGGGACCTTCACGATGCTATGAGACCTCGACCAGCATTCTCCCAACACTTTGAAAATCCAGTAAAATTCAATACTGTGGGGCTTTTTAATGGGGAAAACAGGACCAGATAGGCCTACCGACAACTTTGCATTCCGTGCAATATGATTTCGCTTTTGACAAAATTCTGCACAGGTCGGTCTGATCGATACCAGCGCCGCGTAGCGGATGAACTGCGTATACATTCCTCAATGAAAGTGATTTTTAATACCTTGATCAATTTGAAAAACCGTAGAAAAACTTGTATACTAGCAATGGCAGAGATTGCAAAATACTTCTTAACCCTTACGGTCCTGACTATCTGTGAAAAGTGTACATTTCGTAACATGAATTTCTGATGTCTCTACAAAAATGCGCCTAGCTCACACAACTCGCGACCAAAACTGGTGACAAGGCACTCATTCTGGAGGCAACTAAATGCGCCACGACCTCATGCAGGTTTGCTTCTTCCAAAATGTTTGTGAGAGGAGCAATCCATAGCCGAATATGCAAGTTGTCAGGAAATAGTCGCGTTCGGCCTACGTTTTCGTCAGGTTTCCAATCTTTAAACGTCTATATCTCGATAACCGCTGCTCCTACGCGTCTGTCGCTAGGTCAGAATGAAGCTACTATTTTCTCCTCTTTCTTTTGGCGCCAGTCGCGTCGTCGTAGCTGCTTCGGTTCCGGAGATATGGCCATTTTGTCACAACATGTCAGATTTGCACTTTGGAGTCTGCTAGTCTAGTCCCCGGGAGAAGCTTTAAAACGCAATTTTAGCCAGGTTTCTTCAAACGGAGCAAAATCGCGCATTGGGGGGGGGGGGGTAGTCTCGCATTCAAAAATCAGCAAAGAGAACGCGGATCGGTCCACTGGTTACGATTCTATGCCAGTTTGAATGCGCAAGGGTGTGTGGTACAGGCCAATCTCGCCAAACGGCGAGATCCGTCCTGAGAGGGTTAAAGTCCGACAGCATGCGTTCGGTTTTGTATCTCGCGACGGCTGACGTAACATTTGACCTTTAGGCAACGTCCTACATTGTATATTCATGCTCGAAAGACTGTTAAAAAATCTATCTACATGTATTTGAATGGTCTAAGTTACCAATTAGGCATGGAGAGTGTTGGTACACATATTAAAAGAATGAGGCATGTTTCCTTACCTGATGAAGGGTTAGTCACGCAATAACAGCAAGTTGAACTTCTCATGTGATGAAAGTATCGCGGGAAGTATGGCAGCAATTTTTGTTTGGATATAGTATCAGTCCAGCCTCGGTGTTACCACTGGCTATATATAGGTTGGACAGGACACCAGTCTTATCAAGGTGGGGAGGGAGAAAGAGTCACTTCATGCATACAGATGGACTTTAATACACGGTGACAATCCAGAACGAGTTGTTTCCAAACGTAGCAGGGTCCAAAGGAAGAGAGAACAGGACGATGTCGAACAGATAACACTTCCATATGATGCTGTCGTACACGAATGCGGTGCAGCTTAGTTGATGTTGCATACAGTGTTTCGCACATTCTGGAAAAAGATTTGCGGCGTCCTTGGTTTGAATCAGTTTGCCTGCTGGTGCTGCCTCTTGCGATTTGAAATAAGCAATTCTGGTGGTAAGATCTGAAAATATGACGTCAGCAGGAAATAGAGTTTTCGCAAACCCCACGGACATACCAACGATTACATTTAGTTACGATTTTCTACTGTCTGAGTATGTCCGAACAACATATAAGCGTCGTCATTGGCCTAAGTAGGCGGTTGCGAAGACTCAGTATTAATTATAGACGCCTATATCAGACAGAGAAATTTGAATGACATGAAGCCGATAGACTTGGTGATGAATTTCAAAGGGTAATTTCGTATGTGCACATGGTTCATCCATGTGTTTCTGCTACTGAAGGGCAGGGAATGTTAAGTCGATGGGATACCAATGTAGATCATTGCTCCAGGCGAACCGATAGGGCCTAGTCCCTTTACAGCGGTGTGATTGATACAGAATATCACTTGGAACATAGGCCCTGCTCTATTAAAGACGATACATGTAAGGACAAGAAGCGGGAGGTAAACAGTCCTAAGAAAGTGAATTATTTCCTCAATCTTAAACTGGCAGGATAATACCTGACAACAACGAGGGTATGCCCCGTGACGTAAAGGATGGCCCTCGACACCAGAAATGTGACGGAGTTCAAAATATTGGCACTGATCGGTGTCATGATTGCCAAGGTCAACAACTCAGGAACAACTCACCTTTTTTATCATATTGATTACGATATTTATCCCCCACGTAACGTAGCTGCGAGCAAATGTGCGATTTCAAGTAACATGCGTCCCCTCTGTAAACTAGAACGCTACGGCAGTTTGACACCTTGCTGCAGAGCCCCAGACAGAATGTGAAAGACACCGTTCCTGGCTCGAATATGTCATGACCATTACAATCACCATAACGATGGGTGTAGCCAAATGGCACAGGAAATACAGCTGTAAGGAAAGCAAGCTAAGATGAAGAGTGTTGCGACAACCATCATGATGGCATCGGTTCGGGGAGAATGGGCCATATGAATAAAAACTAGCATTTGCTGAAAGGAAAAGATTGTGCTTGTTTTCGTATGAATAAAGTGGACATTTTACTCCCAATGCTTTGCTGGGAAGTTTCAAGGAAGTGCTTGAAGGTCATATCCCAATGTCGTTTTTCCTATGAATGGTCTGCACCGTGAACTGATGGTGGTCTATTTCATCGTATGGTTTTGGCATTGTTCTGTGGGGTCAAGTGGGTTATGTTATGACTGCGCTGAGGAACATTTCTGCATGTCGTGTGCACGAACTGGGATTCTCACTTTTCGGTCGACTGCTGGCTGAAAGATGTCCGTGGAAATAACGTTTTTTTGCGGAATACTTAAATAGTTTTTTTCTGATGAATAAACATTTTTTTCTCCCACATAAAGATATTTCCCCGGAATTTCTGGGCGGGGAATTAAACTTTTTTCGTGAAGTTAGATTTTTCTTCGGAATTTAAAATTCCGTGGGATAAACTCAGAGAAAAATAAGGTAAAGGGTAAGGCAGATGTGCTCAGAACAGGAAATTGACCAATCAATCGGAAGAAAGGGAGCGGATGCTGTTGTCGTTGATAAAGACCATTTACTTAAATTACCAATCCACGTCTGGGGCAACCTTGAAAATTCAAAGCATATGCTCTACTTTATTCATACGGATACAAGGATTTACTTAATTTCGAAGCAAGCAGAAGATGCTAAAAAGCATTTTCTTTATTTGAAGGAAAACCTAAATTTTCCTAGTATTTCCTACAGTTTTATCCATACTGGTACATTAAGTAAATGCTTGAATATCGCTAGTTAAAGCAAATGCTAGTTTTTATTCATGGCCCAATGTTTCGGACCACGGCCCGTAAATATCATCCTGAGAACATCAGGCGTTCTTAGTGCTCGCTACCTTCGTCGCCGCACACAAACCCCTGAGAGAATACGCCTGAATCGGTGGAGTATCAAAGCCATTCCAGCAAATGTTCATCCCCACCATCTCATCCCAAGTAGGCCGGTGATTGTTACACATGAACTACGCAGGTAACAAAGCTGACCCAGCAGGTCAACATGAAATAAACTCCTGCTTCACGACGTGTGGCCTGAGAATGATATACATTCTGTGCGATGAATGTAGGATAGGCTGAACTCAACTTAGATTGAATCCAGCAGTGTAGGATAGGTTAATTGCCTGGCATAACTAGGTCAGCTGTGTCAGCTGCTTGGCTGTGAATATTACAAGGGCCGCTATACATGTATACGTGTAACTGATCTCTAGTTAGGCTGAGGTGGGGAAGCTGAGGTACTTCAGCACTGTGTTGTGTGTGACACTACGGTACAATCTACGTGTAATGCCTGTCATCTTAAGGTGACTCAGAAATGGCGTTCGCTGATTGGGCGCATTTTCTCAGGCGCCAAATACCCCAGCAAATCAAGCGAAATCTCTCAGGGGTTTGTCTGCGGTGACGAAGGGAGCGAGCAGTAAGAACGCCTGATATTCTCAGGATGGTAAATATCGATCCGTGCATTTGAGAATCAACGCCGTCTCGCCCACTGCACCTTTGAAATTTCCCTAAATTAGCATACTTACGCCAAGCACAGTTTGGAGTTACAACAGTGGTTAACAAAATGATTGCGGTAAACATCACTCTATGAAACAGGACACGAAATCCGAAATGGAATAATATGATCTCAGGGCACTCGTTACGACGAAAGCAACGCGAGCACCGTTACGGAATGGTGCGGTAGAGTGGCTATCCTTGCTTGATTTGACAACGGCCACAACGTTGCTGAACAACACCTCCGCACGACATGTACCTGTAGCTAATGGTCTGACATGTTGATCAGTAACTTCCTGTAAATTGAAAAGCTTTGCACGTGACTTCTCTTCAGTATTCGCATTTAAGACTCCGTGGCTGCAGGTGTAAGTTGATTTATGTGCTCATTCAATTTTGCATTGGTGAAGTGAAACGTCCAAAAACCTGTGACCACCTTTGGGGTAAGTTCACTTTACATGTATTATAAAAATCGCCTCTGGGACACTTTTAATACGTTATTTAATCTAGAAAACAGATAAAAAAGTAGGTCAAATAAAACTCCCGTCTGACATGTGATGAAGGCTTTCCACATTTGCATCATTCAAATTTTGAACACCCTAGTTAAAAAAAAACAAGAAAGTTAAGGCGATTTTTCATTTTTCACAAAACGCCCCCTGGTGGTCAAATGGAAAGTCTTATTCGACCGAAAATCAGGTACGTGAAGTACCCACATATACATCTTTCCACAAAAAAATCAGACTAAATTAGATTTGATTTGGACGACATCATGCTAGAGCGGTAACGTCATCAATGGATAGACGGATATCGCATGCCGGAGGGGACAAAATTCGGAATTAATATCCACATTAATTCAAACGAATTAATGTCCACATTAAATTGACCAATAGGATTTGATTTTTATATGTTCACATTAAATCGATTTAATGTCGACATTAAATCGATTTAATACCACCATTAATTCGATTTAATGTCCACATTAAATTCATTTAATGTCCACATTAAATCAATCTGCCACTTCCGCCGATAAATGCACCATCTACCAATCAGAGAAGAGTTTTTAGTGGCGGATGTGCATGAGCTCGAATTAATGTGGACATAAAATGGAATTAATGTCCGCATTAGAAAGTCTCTTCCGATTGGTCGATTGTGCATTTATCGGCGGAAGTAGCTGCATGAATTAATGTGGACATTAAATCGAATTAATGGTGGTATTGAATCGATTTAATGTGGACATTAAATCGAATATACATGTATGTCCACATATAAAAATCAAATCCTATTGGTCGATTTAATGTGGACATTAATTCGTTTGAATTATGTGGATGTTAATTGTCCACTCCGGCGTGCGATTGTCGTATTCACCTGGCTGCCGGTCAACCAGTGGACAAAAATGCTTTGTTTACCCGGCTGCTGTGCCACCGACGGTTGCCGGTGTAAGAGTAAAGAATCTCCCCCCGTAATAATTGTCCGTTTCTATTGTTCAATGACGGACTAAGGTGCATTGCTATAGAAACCAATCGCCAGAGATTAGAATGTAACAATAGGATATTTTCTTCCTGGGACAGTTTTTCCTGGGGACATTCGTTCCTTTCACACCTGTTTCCTCTTTTTTGATAGGACTTTATTCACATTAGCGGGAAACTAGCGGCCGGAGAGGCGATGCCATTTATTTGGGAAAAGATTTCATTGGCAGATCCTAATGAGACACTTCAAATCAGTACTATCGGGTCATTTTTTATTTGCCGAAAATTCTCTTGTTATAACCCCCAATCCCTACGCACGTCCATAAAAAACAATTACGCCACCTTTATTGCTGTTAGTGTTACTAATCACGAAACAGACCAAATCTATAATTGCATTCACTCGACAGACGCGTTATGCAAAATAGTTGTGTAGGCCTACGGGTCAACCCATTTCATTGACCATGATGGCCCCGCAGGCGGAGTCGAGTGTAAATGGGCTGGCTTTCTATTCATTAGCGTAACGTAAAGGTAACGTATCGGTCACCTATATATTGTCACGTGACAGGTTATTCACCAATCATGGTTAGGGTAGGAAAGCTTCATGGACGTTAAGTCATACGTTATAAGTACACTTTAGTCTTTTACCTAGTATGTCCGAACAATAGATAACGTCGTCATTGGCCTAAGTAGGCGGTTAGGAAGACTCAGTATTAATTTGTCTCATCATAGACGCCTTCGTCAGACAGAGAAATTTGAATGACATGAAGCCAATAGACTTGGTGATGAATTTCAAAGGGTAATTTCGTATGTGGTCCATGGTTGTTTCTGCTACTGAAGGGGAGGGAATGTTAAGTCGATGGGATACCAATGTAGATCACTGCTCCAGGCGAACCGATAGGGCCTAGTCCCTTTACAGCGGTGTGAGTGATGCAGAATATCACTTGGAACATAGGCCCTGCTCTATTAAAGACGATACATGTAAGGACAAGAAGCGGAAGGTAAACAGTCCTAAGAAAGAGAACTTCTTAAATCTTAAACTGGCAGGATATGCCGCACAACGAGGATATGCCCCATGTGGTGAAGGATGGCCCTCGACACCAGAAATGTGACGGAGTTCAAAATATTGGCACTGACCGCCGTCATGGCGGTGGCCAAGGTCAACAACTCAGGAACAAATTACCTTTTTTATCTTATTCATTAAATTTTTTATTCCCCAGGCGATAAATGTGCAAGCAATGAGACTTCAAGTAACATGCGTCCCCTTTGTATTGAACGCTACGGCATTTCGGCATCTTGCTGCAGAGCCCCAGACAGAGTGTGAAAGGCACCTTGCCTGGCGTGAATATGTCATGACCATTACAATCACCGTAACGATGGGTGTAACCGGATGGCACAGAAAATACAGCTGTTAGGAAAGCAAGCATACGATGAAGAATGTTGTGACAATGGCATCGGTTGGGGGGGAATGATTTGGACCATGGCTTACGCCTGGGGAACTTAAAATCCGTAAATATCGATCCGTGCATTTGAGAATCAACGCTGTCTCGCCGACCGCACCTTTGAAAATTCTCTAAATTAGCATACTTACGCCAAGCACAGTTTGGAGTCACAACAGTGGTTAACAAAATGATAGCGGTACACATCATTCTATGAAACAGAGGACTCGAAATGAAATTATGATCTCCGGGCACTCCCACTCAGGGCTCTCAAAGCATCATCGCATGTGTTGCCCTGTCGCACGCGAAATCCCGTTCGGTATACCCGTAGCCTAAAGCTAGGAATCCACCATTGATTTTCAAGCTGATTTGGATTTGCGAGTTGCTTTGCAAATCTGGGTTGCGTTGCAACTGGGCACTCGATCGCCGTAGTGGACACGCTATACGTGATTTCCACCAATGGAGAAGATGTGGTCAATTTCAGTCGGCGACCAGTATCAGTCCCTTGCGATCGTATTCAATCGCAGGTAGCAGGTTGCAAAGCAAGTCGAACGCAGAAAATCAGCAGTGGATTCCTAGCTTGAGCATTACGGAAAAGGTGCGGTAGAGTGGCGATAAGTGCTTGATTTGACAACGGCCACAACGTTGCTGTTCACTAACAAGACCGCGGCGATATCTGACATGTATCAGTGATTTCCTGTGAACTGAAAAGCATTGCACGTGACTTCTCAGAGGTTAAAAACAATCATGTTAAAAAACCCAAACAATGAACAACACTCGAATTGGTTGGAATAGATAAAAGGTGCACGTAAATGTGGTATAACTTGTGGAACTGTCAGCAATGCACTTGTGTCCACCCATTCAGGTATATTCCTTTCGCCGCGTTGTCAGTTTTAAGTTGTTTTACACATAAGCTGTGTGGCAATATTATTGAGAATCAACAATTGTAATTTGTCGAGAATAGCTCCGTAAATTTATGGGATGCATCACTCGGCAGCCGCCACAAAATCTCCGTTTTCTAAACGCAAATGAGACCCGATCCGGGTCGATCGGATCCAATCGGATCGAATCTGAATGTGTTTTTTTGGCTTGTCGTCTAAACGGCCCTATTGTATTCCATCAAAAATAGTATTAAGCCAGCTCGCTATTTTTGATTCCATGGACTGTATACATTTTGATTTTGAATGCAAAATGAGGAGTGAAAAATGAAAAGTGATCAGCTCATTTATATGCAACAGCATGCAATGTAACCAATCCAAAAATTCTTCAACTAACTTGCGAATCAAACCAAATGCATTGTCTGCACAACGATTTTGAATGATATTATTGTCTTCCAAAGAACGGACATTTATAGCAGTCAAACAATGGGGTTATAATGATTGTTAGAATGGTCATATTGTCTCATACTGACTTGTATTGACTTGGCTCAGATCAGTAGGCCTACCCCAAAACAGTTCAACAACAAGAGGGTGATTTTCTCAATAGGGGCGGAAATTAGCGAATGTATTTTCGACAACTAAAAAAACATGCCAGCAGCTCTTTTACGTATATTTTTATCACAGGTTGCCTGGGCACTTGGGAAAACAACAACAAACTCCCACAGCTTTTGTAATTAGGAGATCTAAATTTTGGGGCATTTCAATTCCGTAACAATTTCAAAAAAGTGGATTTTCCATAAAATTATTGGTCCATGAAAGGGCATGTAAGGGAAATTGTCCAAAGTCCATTTTCGCGACCGTAAGTCGCACATGTTTCAAATTTGGAACATGGTTAGATAATATTAATGCACACTACCATTGACTACTGTAAGTATATAATAAATCGCTTTAGTCTTACTCTAGGCATACGTAGCTTTTGGTGAAGTGTCGGTCTATCGTTTGAGATTCGTATGCCAGTAGTCGTGGATTCGAACACGCAGTGCCAACCAAGGCCTATAATTTCCTCATCGACGAGATGCCAGCTTGTCTAGTCCATCAGAAATTGCACGAAAATGAAGATAGGTCTCTGTAAGGAGCGAGATATCATGATGTTACTGATCTCTGCAAGCAATCCGCCACAAGCAACCAGTTTCTACCAGACTGATTATTGCACGACCCGAGCTCATGTTTAGGCCTTCTTTGTCTCAAACTAATCGACGGTGTTTGATGTGAATTAACATCTGAACTATCGTCATCTGATAAAGTAATAAATTTCTTTATCAAAGGAATAAACTTCAGACTGATTGAAAATTCGGTCATTCTTGCTGTTGATAGCAAACTCAATTTGTGTCGAATTGTTCTGTGACTCACACTGCACCCAGTTGGTCGAGCGTGGTGAGTTGGAAAACACTCTTCCTACCATACGAAATCCCTTTCTCTCCCCGTATTTCAAATTCTTTCTTATGCAATTTGGCTTTGGCGCTTTCGTTTCTGTTTGGCCCTTTACCCTTATGAAAACCTTCATTTTACCATGGTAATTTCGAACGGTAAAGGACAGTTTACCATCGTATAATTGGCTTTCACCATGGTAAACCTTCTTTTACCGTTCGAAATTACCATTCACCTTTGGTAAAATGGAGAATATTTTTTATAAGGGTATTCCGGGCCCTTTCTATTGTGTTTGCCTTTTGCCGTTTCAATCCCCATTGTTTGGCCTGGCTGCCCGTATTCTCATCTCTTTCCCATTGACCAATCAGGAAATGTTACCCCATGACGTCATTTTCTGTTGCACTGCGAGCTCTGTCTTGGTTCGGCCATTGTACAAGTCAGAAGATTCCGATTCGTTATTGGACGCCCGCTCGGGAATCGTTACAACGCTTCCAAAATGCTGCATGGTTCTGTCATTCGCTAACAACGTCCTAAGAAACACCGTATGTAAACTGTTTCAGATGGCACAACCATTTGCCTTGTTCCTGTCAGTGGTCGCTCTTGTGTTCTCGTCATGCCAAGCCACCAGCGCCACGGTTGCCTTCCTTGAACGATGGCATGGCGGCTTCAAAGCTCAAGTCAAGGTTACTGTCTCCGGTAACTACACCGGATGGACGATGTCTTTGAGCTTTGACGAACCAGTCTACAGTATTCAGGTGAGGAGAGCCTACATATTTCTGAGTGTGGAATTTTGCTCTTTTGTACAGTGGTGGATGCAATAGCCATTTTGGCAAACGATATTTAAACCAGCACACCAGGCGATATCGCAAGCGATCTGATCACCACCGATCTTCCCAGCAGCCACCGCAGACTAGGCGATTTTGGCGTTGGTATTGTTTGATAATAGGCGATCATCCCTGGGGAGAAAATTCCACGCAAGATTCCCATAACATCGCTGTCCAACACACACCAGGCGTCAACAGCCGATTTTGCTCGGTGGCGATCAGATCGCTTGCCATATTCCCTAGTGTGCCGCATTGGTAATTCGTCATCTTTGTTGCACTTATCCTTCCAATAGAATTGGGTTGCCGATGTGACTAGCGTATGGAGCAACTTCTCCGGATTTGAGTTGAAGAACAAGGAGTTCAATGCCAACGTGCGGCCAGGATATGTCATTGATATGATCATCATCGGGGATGCTGGCCAAAGTGGCATCCAACCGTCGCAGATTGGCGTCAAATTCAATGAAGTGGTCATTCTCAACGGCGGACATTTCGGTGGTGGGAATCCTGTGGACACTCCAACAGGTAGGAAATCCGTACGAACATCAACTTTACCAAGTACTATTCGAACTTCCTGTGGGGCTATTTTCTTCCCTGTGATCTACCAGGGTAGAAGTTTCAGCGTACCGGTACTTACACTCCTCTCGCAGTGTTTTGTTTCGCTCCGTACCTACGCTTTACAAACCACTGCTTCGAATGGCCGGTATTCTGCCAATTTACCGCCAGATGGCACCACTAATGTTCCCACTGCCGCGCTGGAGAAAGTGTTTTAGGATTTTACTCAGTTGCAGCCTAATGGCGGGCGCTGATTGGTTTGGACAGTAGTGGTGCCATCTGGCGGTAAATCGGCAGAATACCGGCCATTCGAAGCAGTGGTTTGTGAAGCTAGGTACGGAGCGAAACAAAACACTGCGAGAGGAGTGTAACCGGTACTGTAGTTGCGGCAATTTTTGATTTGAAGATCTTGTTTCTTGAGCCAGTATGAGGCTCGATAAAAATATCCTTCGACAATGGCAAGTAGTCGTGTATCCCATGGTGCAGTTTCATTGAAAAGCCTAGTCGGGTGGTATGCAAATCATTTTGATTTCCAGACAACCTCATCGCCGGCAACCCAGTGGTGAACCCAGGTGGGAAGTACAACTACGTCGAAGCCCTGGAGAAATCGATTATGTTCTACGAGGTCCAGAGATCGGGAAAGTTGCCCGCTGACAACAGGATCCCGTGGAGAGGGGATTCAGCTCTCGGGGACGGCAGCGACGTCGGCAAAGACCTGACTGGAGGATGGTATGATGGTACGTATACGTTCGTCAGAGGCCATCTTCTACTGGAATGCCAGAGATGCGCCTGCGCCATGCACTTTGATTGAGAAACGCACCGCCAACGGAATCCAGTTCTGGACAAGCTGCAAAGGCCCTGCTTGGGCATGCACTCTGCGGCTAGCACACCTGATCCAAACAATGTCCAGGCGTCTTTGAGGGTGTTGCACTCCAGGTTAGGAAAGGTACTCATTAAACGCTTGTAAAGAACTGGGATGGTACAAGAGGCTCCGGCACTCTGTTCAGCCGTTCCAAATACTAGCAACAATCTGACTTTAAAGGACTTTTGCGTAAAAACTTTCTCCAATGCTTCCTTTCAGCTGGAGACACTGTAAAGTTCAACTTCCCCATGGCTTGGTCCACGACGACCCTTTGTTGGGGTCTTCTCCAATACAAGGATGCTTACATGAGTAGTGGGCAGTACAACTGGATGCTGAAGTCGGTCCGATGGCCACTGGAGTACTTTATTAAGTGTCACGTCTCAGATAACGAACTCTATGGACAGGTTGGTTACCATGATTGGCCCTGATATACATATATAGCGAAATTGTTCATGGATTCGAACCTTCGGCCTTGAATTCGAGCCATTGACATGATTGGTCGTGGATTCGAACCGTTGTCAGTGAACCCATGTATTCGAACCGCTCTGCAACCCATGTATTCGAGCTGCTGTCCTTGAACCCATGGATTCGAACCGCTGTTCTTGAACCCATGGACTCGAACCACTGTCCATGAACCCATGGATTCGAACGGCCAGCTTGGAATTTCGAGTCATTGACAATGGATTCGAACAAGTGGCCCGTGGTGCTGTCCTGTTCGAAAGCTTGTCTGATGAAACCTTTGTATTCTTTCAGGTCGGCAGTGGTCATATTGATCATAAGTACTGGGTCCCACCGGAGGGAATGACCATGAATCGTCCTTCTTATAAGATTCATGCCGGGGCACCAGGGTCCGATCTAGCTGGAGAGACTGCCGCCGCTATGGCTGCCGGTTACCTGGTATTCAAAGACCAGGGTGAGTGGTACCCACGCAAACTGTCATGCTGACTCTCAGCATGCAATTAAAGCGATGTGTCAGCAAAAAAATTGAATGCAAAAGGGGACGAATCTTTGTTTACAAACACTCATTTCCTGCATTCTGATTGGCTGTGAGAGCAATGTTTACAAACATCATCCTTCTGTTTACAAAACGACTGTCGATTCGCTTTTATTAATGAGTATCATCGACGAAAAATGCTCCTAATTCCATCAACTCCTACTGCTTCCCTTCAGATCCCGGTTTTGCCGCCTCGCTGCTGGACCACGCCAAGAGGTTGTTTGCCTTTGCCGATGGCTACAGAGGATTTTATAGCCAGTCAATCACAGATGCCCAAAGTTTTTACGGGTAAGATGAAGGTTCAGTGCGCGTGAGGCAATGCCGAGTCAGCCCCCTCTGAAGCATTCCCACATCAACCACTTCCCCCTCTCATTCCGACACCTCTTCTTCAGTTCCAACAACTACAATGATGAGCTCTGTTGGGCTGCTGCTTGGCTCTACAGGGCCACAAACGACGCTGGCTACTTGGCGAAGGCGCAGTCATTCTACAGCAGTGGAACCCCATGGGCGTTCTCTTGGGCGGATAAGGGGCCAGGATATATGGTAGGTCGACGGACTATCGTCAGGAACATTTGTCCCATCTTTCCTTTGTGTCTTGGCTAAGATGTACAACATCTTTCGTTGGTGGAAAGTTACCAAAGAGAGCGCTGAAATGGTCGGCTTGCCGGACGTGCTGCCCTGACCTCGGGGGATCTGATGATTACGTATCCTGCTCACCAATCTCATCGTTTCTTCACGGACGGCAAGGGGACTTGTTATTCCTATCCGTGGAAGTCCTATCAGATACAAGGGAGAAACGAAAACCATGTGTCTGCTCTTCCTTACAGGTTCTGCTTGCCCAAATCACTGGTTACGACAAATACAAGCACGACGCGGGCAACTTCCTGAGGAGTTGGTCACGCAGTGGCGGTAGCGTTACTTACACCCCCAAGGGTCTCGCGTGGAGAAATGCGTGGGGCTCACTCAGATACGCCAGTAAGCTTCACAGCTGCAATTCTTTGGAAACTTTGACACACCTTATGCCGAAAAATGTGCGCATCCTTATCGCCTCTTCCACAATGTTACAGGTAACGCTGCCTTTATTGCTCTAATGGCTGCCGATCTTGGAGTCGATCCCGGTACATCGCGCGACTTCGCCAAGAGCCAGATCCACTACGCCCTCGGAGACACTGGGAGAAGTTACGTGACTGGTTTTGGAAACAATCCGCCCGTGAATCCACATCACAAAGCAGCGTAAGTTACTACAGCAACCTTTCTGACATCAGGGCAATCAGGATATGTGTATTGGCAAATGGAGCGGATCTTCAGCTTCCCGCTTGCCTTCCACGCTCGAGCTGCGGAGCTGTTTGCTGTTGGTCCTCAGATGATCATCTTCGATAATCGAAGGCCGATCTGCTCACCACTGCGTTCCATCGCACATCACCCTTCGAGAAATTGACCGGTCCGTGGCGAATCCGCTGCCTCTCGAAGAGGAGGCCAATCAGAACCGGTGTCGTAAAATTTGAATCGTGGTAAAGTAGTGGTAGCCGAAGACCCGATATGAAGTGCAATATGATTGGTCGACCGGTAAAGTTGGCATCGTGCCAAGATACGCCGCGGACCGGTCTATTTCTCGAAGGGTGATGTGCGATGTAACGCAGTGGTGAGCAGATCGGCCTTCGATTATCGAAGATGCAGATGATGTAAATTACATGTAGCCTTGATTGTACAGGTATCGCAATCTCTCTTTCCAGCTCATGTCCTCAATGGCATTCATGCGGATGGAATTTCTTCAGCAGTGGCAGCCCTAATGTTCATACTTTACCAGGTGCTCTTGTTGGAGGACCAGACCAGTAAGTCATCGCCTTAGGGTGCGTCGGAAGAACTGTCAAACTATGTTCATGGCACATTGTTCTGAACGCGCGTCACCTACGAACAAGGTGGCTTTTAGTCCATCAGTATTTCCCCGTAACCTGCGTCTTTACGTTGTCATTGGGCATCACAGTTGGGACGGACGTTGAATTAGCATAATGTTGGAATCTTTGTAAAGTAGAGAGTTTGAAAGATTGTTCCGCCGGAGACTGATCTCCGCCCACGTACCGCTCACGCTATACGAGTAAAGCATGGTTCATCGGCACACGGATCCGATCCGTTTCCAGTCCGTTTGCCCCTAGTTTTCCGGATATGACAACGTTGAAGTCCATTTGACAGATTTTTTACGGACCTGAACCGGACAAAATCCGTGTGCCAATGAACCTCGCTTTATATAGTGGAGCGGTGCGACGACAGGGGGACCATGCAGTGGTCCTGCGGACAATAGCGAACTTCGCTCGGTTCCTAGGGGTGTAAGCTTATGGGCGCAACTTCAACTAGGCCAATTAACGCGTCACTGTGGGCGAGGTTGCCGTGTTTCAAAAACTCGTGTTTTTCAGACACGGGTTTCTTGAAGCCCGGTAATTCGGTGTGACGGCCAAAAACCGGGGATTTTATGTAGTGTAACCCCGGCTATAGCTATCAACGTTTTGAGCTCGGGACATTGGTTGTCTAATTTCACATTCTTCTTTGTAAGGTGGGACAACTACACTGATGACCGCACGAAGTACGAGCAGAATGAGCCGGCTTGTTCTTACAATGCTGGGTACCAGGGAGCGCTGGCAGGTGAGACAACTTGAACCTTGTGCCTGTAACAATTTCAAAAAAACTAGCCGAATATGTGCAATTTGAGTCCTGAACTCACGGCCGTTTTAACCTAGTGCTTTGTGTGCATGTCTTTCTCGTGAAGCGTTGTGGTCACTTTGCGGTTTGAGGCCTATAAACCGGGAGGACAAAAACAAGTATCAAATAATAATATTTAGTTTGGTTCCCGAACCCACCGCTAGGGCCAAAAGGGTTCGGTATCGGCCTCGTTTGACCTTGACCTCACACACAGAATTCTGTGTGTCTGACATCACAGAGGACAGACTGGTTCGTGATCCCAACATAGCTCACGGTATGTTGGAACCGGGAACCAGTCTATCCTCTGTGACGTCACACACATAGAGTTCTGTGTGTGAGGTCAAGGTCAAACGAGGCCGATACCGAACTCTTCTGCTTCTAGCGGTGAGTTCGGGAACCAAACTAGTACCTATTCTCCCCGCAGATTCAACCTTGATTAGAAGAACCTTGATTAGACAAGAAGTAACAATAATAATGTACAGAAGCATTTTCTTGATGCATCGAGAAAAAACTCTGATTTTGACTTTAACCTACTTCCAATACAAATTCATTCCCCTTTTGGCATTGTTCGCGCTTTATTATTTTTGTGAATGGGAGGTACGTTGTTGTATTTCGTTGTGAAGGCCTATCAAAACGGAAGGCGTTAATTAGAAATATTGGCAAACTGATTCTTCAAGAAACAATCGGCAAGAGTTTACTGAGATACATGTATGCCTGTACTGTTTTACAGAATGATATTAAAATATTCCTTTATAGCCAAAAACAATGGCATGAAACGCGTACACATGGATTACCCCTATTGTTAGTTCATTCTAAATAGGTATAAAGAGGAAGGGCCTAGCGTTTGACGGAATGGTTATTTGCAGTTG
Organism: Notospermus geniculatus; assembly: GCA_002633025.1. NCBI lineage: Eukaryota > Metazoa > Nemertea > Pilidiophora > Heteronemertea > Lineidae > Notospermus > Notospermus geniculatus. Next base: position 25,182 of record NMRB01005009.1, read on the forward strand.
TTACCGCTTGGTGTCAGCAGCGCATGGGACCTCACAGCTCGTTAAAATTAAGAATAAAATCGCCCTTCAAACAGCCGTGTAACTACGATGTGACCTTGCTTTCTTCTCACTTCAGGCCTGATCACTCTCCAAAACAAGGGACTGCTGTGAAGAAGCGAAAAGAGGCAAACCTCCAAATATTCTCTTTTCTGTATTCCAAATTACGATGTTAGAATCACCCAATAGTGACAGATGTAGATTATGTAAGGGATCATCTCAAATTTAAAATTGCTTGAAGCCCAAACAAAATTTTTTCGTCGGGGGGGGGGGGCAGCACTTTCCTGACCAAAATTTCATCTTTTTTAGAACTTTTGGCATCACGTGTAAATTAGAAGAAAGAAACCAGAGAACTTCCGTATAGGAAGATGATCATGTTTTATCATGTACCCTACTGGTCCTCCATAGAAACACCAAGTAATTCTGAAATAAAAATGTGACTTTTTTGGTCATTTAGAGGGGGAGGGGGTCCAGAGAGCGGTGGAAAAAAATCCGTCTCTCTGGGCACTACAGTGTTTACTATCACTCGTCGATCAGTTCACTTGGCTCAGTGCAGCATGCATAGCATGGCACGGCACGATGTGGGCCTACTGTGTACATGTAGCCTATGGTATTGTAGTGTATGCCGCCGACGGTTTTCCCAACTGGAAATGAGGTTTCCGTCTGTCTGTGTCAACTGCATTTGAGGTCTACTAACCTGCTTGTGAGACTTTTCTGATAAACATTCCTCCATCATGTCCATCTCCTCCTCCTCTCGATCCTCGCCGCCGCTAACTCTCCAGCCGCACTCGAATGCGGCTCCTGTTCTCCCAAATTAGGCCTCGGCCGTGCAAAAACCGACGTCTTTTCCAACATCCACATAGACTGGTCCCCTGTCGTAGTTCTCGCTTCACTACTACGACAGGCATTTTGAACGCCAACTCGGCATGTGATTGGTCAGCCAAACGTCATCAACGGTCGCGCCATGAGTCATATCTATTTTTAGAGACTCCCCGCAACGTTGAAAGTCTTTATTGTTCATTTGCATACGTGTGTCAGAAAACAGGCAAACATGGCGGACGCGGCCTGTCGTAGTAGTGGAGGAACGGAGCGATACGACAGGGGACCAGTCTAACATCCACATGGCAAGTGCATCCTGTTTTAAGTCCAAAAATTTTTCCGTTTTCTCTACGTCAAAAGAAGCATTTGTCAAACGAATGCGATGAATCGCGAACTCAACGTGCTCCGATTTGGCCGCCATTACTGAAACTTCTTTCACAAAATTTCAGTGAGCCAATCAGATGCACGAACATTTCTTTGTTGACATTCTGGAGAAGTTTGTTTACATTTTTTCCCGCCACAGCGAAAATTCGTCCCCTTTCGAATTCTATTTCTAAATCAATTTTTTTCGATATCAATTCGCTTTTAAATCGAGGTCTTTTACATAAATCATCTCGACTTACAGAAACTTGGTGCATTTATCACCATCTATAGC